>CAUYRH010086053.1:0-110461 GCA_963574655.1 Perodicticus potto
ACTTCATATACAATCTGAAATATTTTGGTCGAACTGTTAAACATAGCCTTCATGGCATTCTCCTAATCACTACATGAAGACATTGATATTCTACATTTAATAAGTTTCACTAGTAGTATCTACTTTTTGTCACTGAAGTACCTGATCCTAGGACAAGTGTCTACTTTTTCAAAAAATTTATTATAAGGCATACATCTGCTTAAATGCACTCAGTACTCTCCTGATCTCTTCATTGTGGCAAGAACTGTCTTCATAGTTATAAACAATTATAGAATGTCCTTTCTCCGATGTGGAGAAATAGATCCATTTATAGTCAAGGAAACTTGGTTTCAGGGAGGGGGGGTGTTAAGTGGGAAGGTGAGTTGAAGCAATGTTTCCTTTTTCAGAAAGGTAGTCACGGTTTAAAATCTTCATCGAAGGCTTTATTTGCCTCCATGCACATTTATTTATTTTAAATCATTCTGGCTCAAAGTCCTTATTGCCTGCATTACTTGGTTGGCATCACTTTGGTTTCTTAGGTGTACGTTATGAAGTTTGCCCTCCCCTAATAGATCACAGGCTCCTGGGTCTTAGAATTCTTCTCTTTGTATCCAAGACAGCACCTAGCAAATGCTAGGTGGTTGTCCAGTAGCCATTGATTCACTGACTAAACTGTCACTTCACAACCACGTGTGAACTACCAGGCATACAGCAGATTAGATTGCTGCCGCCACAGTTTAGTGTCTGGCAGACAGTAAGGACCGTGCCCTTTAGCTAGGCCTTTCCTATGTATTTTCTCATTTAATATTCATAACTCTTTGAGGAGGATACTACTGCAACCCTCCCATTTTACGGAAGAAGAAAGAGGTTTAGAAAGTCAACGCAGTTGGCTGCAGTATAGTGTGTTTATTGTACCAGGTTCTGTATAATTCCGCGGACCTAGATCTGAACCACTGTGATCTACTGGCACAGGAACATTGGATCAGTGTTCCCAGCTACCGGGGGAAACCCGGGGCTCCCTGCGTGGGTGGAGTCAGGGTCCTTGTGGCTTTAACGACTGGCATTCGGAGTCTCACCACTGGAAACACAGCGGTTTTCCAGGGCCACACCAGAGTGCTGTCGCTCAGGAGAGTGGGAAGGCCCTGCCGAGGTCATCTTCCCGGGCGCGGCCGGGCGCGGCTGGCCCCGGAGCGCTCCGGCCCGCCGCGGCTGGGCACAGGGCCGAAGTCCTTCCTCCTGCCACTTCCGGAGCTCAGCGCGGCGCGGCCGAGAGCGGGCGTCCCCGCTCCTCTCCGGGACCCGGGGGCCCGGCGAAGCGGCCAGGCGCCGGGAGTGCGAGGGAGGCGGCTCGCTCCCCCGGGAAGGCCCTCGCCGCCCCGTCCTCGGCCGGTCGGCGCCCGGCCAGTGTGCAGCCCGCTCCCCGGGGCCGCCGCCCACCCCCAGGCCTCGGGTCGCTGCGCGGCCTCGGCCTGCGGCAGCCGGACCGTGCGCGGGCCCCAGCCGCAGGCCGGCACCTCCGGGGTCTGAAGAAGCCCGGCGTCGCGTCACTCACATTTTGGCGGCGACGGCGGACAAGG
The DNA here is from genome assembly GCA_963574655.1 of Perodicticus potto. Lineage (NCBI taxonomy): Eukaryota > Metazoa > Chordata > Mammalia > Primates > Lorisidae > Perodicticus > Perodicticus potto. The sequence continues at coordinate 1,557 of CAUYRH010086053.1, forward strand.
GTCCACAGAGATGCACTGCTGGGAGCGGAGGGCGGGGCAGCGCAACCCCGGGCCAGTGACGTCACCGGGCGGGGCCGGGCGGAGTGGGCGGGGCGCGCCGACCGCGGAGGGCGCGCCGGAAGTGGGCGAGTGGGCGGGGCTTCCGCCGGGCCTGAGCGGCCGCCCCTCTCCGGGCGAGGCCACGGCGGCCGAGAACCTGTGTGGGGTTAGGTAGGAGCTGGGTAGGAACCGTTTGGGTCAGTGTGGGTGGGGCCATCTCTCCGCCGGTGACAATACCAGAGACAGTTTATTTGCTGCTGCTTAACGTCCCAGATTAACCTGGTGACCCGGGGGGACCACGTTCTTCCCTGAGTGTTAAAATGAAATAGAAAGTCCATCGAGGTATTTGTCACGGGCTTGGGCTGGGTAAGTTCCCTCTCTTCACGTTTTCGCTTCTGACATTGTCATTGCCCAGACCGCCTTGACATTAGGAACTGTACTGTCTTCATTTCTGTTATTTTCCGGCCCTAGCACATGTAGGTCAACTTTGGGTTGAATGAAGGAACTCACAAGTCTGAATTCCTCTTACGTTAAAAAACAAACACTCTAATACATTAATTGTCAGACCTCTTAGGTGAAGAGTGAAAATAAAATCCAGTACTTAAAATACTAAATTGTATTTTCCAGCTCTAAATAGAATAATTTGAAAAGGGAAATGTGGGTATATGTTAGAATAAACAAGAGTATCTAAGAGGCAGTGGATTTAAGCTGGGTAGTAGCTAGAGAGGAACACCACGAACAAATTGACAGTTGAGATGGAAAAAGGGTGTGCATAGGCCAACTGGAGGGTGCAGGCTGGGCACAGTGAAAACAAGACTGAATACACAGTGAGGATAAACAAGAAAAATGTCACTTAAAGGGAGCGAGGTCTAGAAACCATTGAGGACTCACAGATTTAGGAGACGCACGATACAAACTTTGGCAGTGGCACTGAGATGGGTTAGAAGGAAGAGGGGTTGTTAGGGAAATGAGAGGCCGTGCAGTGAAAAGGAATAAACAGCGATGACAGGATGAATCTTCAGAAAGGAGGATGATAGCAGTAATCTGCCAGGAAATGCCTTTGAAAAAACTTCAGAAGTTTTTACCTGGAAAGGTGAAGTTAGATTAACGTCTTTACCTTTCAAATAACTGCACTGCCTTACAAAAATAATTTATACGTTGAGAGGTGCCAGGGGAGATAGGTGAGAAACAAGTGCTGTAGGAACAGTGGCTCTAAGAAATTTTTTCTCTCAAGGACTTATCTGGAACAATGTAATGTTCAATGTCAAAACACTGTATCTAGATTAAAGGAAATACTTGAAATTACTTTATATGGCTTGAAACATGCTCATTATCTTGGATTTCTCTAGTGAACTCAAGTTAAAGTAAAACACACATAGTATGGGGAAATTTTCTTCATTTTTAATTTACAGCAGAAAGAATATAAAGCATTCAGAAAACATTTTCCATATTTTAAGGGCAATTCAAAACATTTTGCATGGTTTCCAGCAGCTGAGTTCTTCAACAGATCCATTGATTCAATGATGCTTTACATGCACAATTACAAAAATAAAACTTACAAAAAAGAAGACATCTAGACTAGTTTTACATGCAAGTCTCAGGGACCCCCCATTGGGCGCCAACTACTGTGTGGAACTGCCAGAAGCGACCGTGCAGCCAGAGAGGGGTTTGTGTTATTGTCTTTATTTTGTTCACACAGTACAGCTGATTTTAAATGGGTAACAAGAATAGCAATTAAATCTTCAGGAGATAGAATAAGATTAGCTATTAATTTTATAATGAAATCCTACTCCTGGCACTTGGGAATTCAGATTATCCAAGAAAGCTGCGCTTACCTATCATCTTATATTCAAAATTAAGATTCACAACCAAGAAAAAGCAGTCAGAAATACTTTGTTTCAGTGGAAGTGCGCTTTTGCCTCACCTAGGATTCACAGTTGTACTGGTAGGTTACAGTGGTGGTAGGTTTCGAACCTACTTCCTATCCCTTCCATAAGAATCCTCCTAATTCTATGTCTCTTACCTTCTGGAATTTTCTAACTTATTCAGCTAATAATGTAGCATGTGAAACATTAAAAAAAATACATGTGAGGGTTAAAGCAAATCCACTGAGGTCATTACTCTGGTGAAAAGATGGTTTGTACCGTAGTAAATGGAATAAACATATCTAAAATTCAGAGTTAATATAGGATGTCCTGAAAGAGCTGGCTTTCACATTCTGTTCCCATTTATGAATGCAACTGTGTGTCCAGAACTACTCCGTGTCCTCCGACAGGTCAAATTGTGTAAAATGGCATCAGGGGGACTGCAACAGCTGCAACATAACCCACACATTTAAAAACAAAATTGAGTCAGGTCAGTTTAGAAATGTACAGGTGGCTACTGGTTGTGGGGCTGTCTCTGTTGTCAAAGCTGATCACAAGCAGAACGACATATACTGTACAGTAATTCGAGGTTGGCAGTGAAAGGAAGTAATTAAAAACAAGTACAATTATAGAAAAGGCACCAAGAGCACTGACCCCAGTTTGTACCACAATCTTTTTGTGTCTACCTCCTTCCAAAGACACCAGTTTAAAAGCTTATTTGTGAATATTTTTAGGCTTCACAACAAGCCTTGAGTTTTAACTCACAGTTGGCAGCCAGAACCAAGAAAAAAAAAATCTCAGCTTTACACCAACTGATCCTCAAACTTAACCTGGGAAGTTTAAACTGGCATCAGCAAATTCAAACTTTATTCTCTCAATTTAACATTAGTAGTTTAATGTTTAAAAGCATCAGATTTCTTTGGCTCCTCATTATGTGGAAATAGGAATACACCATAACATCCCTACAAGACCAGTCTGACTCGTTTTCACTTTTAGTTATTTTTTGTGTGTGTGCAATTTTTATTACATTTTCTGATTTCCAGCAGGAGATATGAAAACGTGACTTTCATACTATTTCTTTTGTCAGGTTTTGACCATTCTAAGTGTTCTTTATTGGAGTGAGTGGATGGTGTTATGCTACGTACTGATTCATCTTATGATTATCTGTTTTGCAAAAGTAACTTAATTTTCTTAAGCAATATTAGCATTCACATTACTTGGCACCATTGGCAAAAAAATTTTAAATAAAATAAAATAAACTCCTGGTAGCCAAAATTAAATGTAAACATATCCTTTTTTTTTTAAGTAATGTTACTCTGCCTTTGTTCCTAAGTCTAAATACAGTAGCTCTTTTTTTTTTTGCAGTTTAATCATGCTTTAGCAAAATGTTCTTCTAAAGAACATTTAAAATAAAGTACTCTTATAGTGAAATAAAGTTTTTTTTGTTTCATTTTACAGACCATAGCCACTAATGCTTTGCTTTTGTTCATTTCTTTTTCTTGATTTCATGCACATATCTCTTTGTTTTAATATATACAATATATACAAACAGTACATCCATTTTTTCTCGCTCATTCAGACAAAACTATACAAATAATTTTATCTTGCCATGTTATTGACCTTTGTGAATAAAATATTTAGCAATTAATATAATCCCTTTCAAATATTTCCTCACTTTTCATTTCTACCTCCTATATATACACAGAAACTGCTCAGTTTGGATGAGATATAGCCAAAACATGGACTTTACTGGCCAGAACGCAGCACCACACTGATCGTTTAGGTGGCAAATGTCCAGGCAAGGTTTATGATTCCTTAGAATGACTACAGTTTCCAAGGTTACTAAAAAAGGCTACATGCTTTTCCAATTCTGAAGTAAATCCTCATTGCACATGAAAGTAAGGCAAAAAAATTAAAGTGCTGAACATGAAAAAGGGGACAATACGATTACTGTCCTTGCAGGCTCTTGGGAGGTGGTGGGGACAAGAAAATAAATTTAAACTCTGTAAGCTGTTTCTCATTATTTCCCATGCATTACCCGTTTACCACACACCTGCCCCTCTGCAAATTTCCACAAGACATTAAAAACCTACAGATCTTAAAAGTTGCATTAAGTGTGCTGTAGAGATTAAAACAAATGAACAAACAAACAAACAAACAAACAAACAAACAGAAATAAACAGTGAAGGAAGTGAGAACACACGGACCCGATGAAGATTTGTATGGTCTAAGCCCTCCACTGAGAATCAAACCCAAAGATTCAGCTTCTTGGAAATAACTGACAGGTGCAGGCACAGCATTCCTTTCTGTTGCTAGTATATCCCCACCTTTTCTTATCTATATTTTTGGTATAAATATTTGTACAGTTCCACACGATGTTTGAATACAGCCCTATATGAGAAGGAAATGACTTCTTCCTAAGAAGAAGCCTCTTTCAATTCCTCCTGGTGTCTTGTTTTCTCATGATCCAACAGAAGATTGAGTTCCAAGATGTCTTGCTGATCAAATTAAAAGTTGTCCATGAAAGTGCAAATGCAATGACCAAAACATTCCTGTTAAAATCCTGCAGCTGATCGCCCCAAAACTGCAGAGGGATTGTGTGTGTGTGTGTGCGCATGTGTGTTGTTGTTGCATGTCTCTGCTAAAAACAGAAATGAAAACAGTCTGAAAAGCAATGTCACATTGCTAAGGGATGCTGCTGTATGTCTTCAAGTTCCTTGGCCTTTTTCAATTCTTTCACTCTGGAAGAGAAACAAAACAAAACACCAGGCGATAACTATATAGTGCAACTGTTACCGACTTAAGGAAAAGGGTATTACGATTCCCTCTGAAATGAAAGCCAAGACAAAAACCCTTTTGAGGGTTGATGTCCAAAGAAATTCCTGCAAACTGCTGGGAAAAATATTCAAAGAAAGGACATGACCCTTCTTAAGGTGATTTTAAAAGCCCCTAAAACTTTGCTCTATATCAAGTGCTTGAGAAGCGAAGCAGACCCGAAGCCTAATGTATTAAATCAAGTGTGATAGTAACAAGTTTATGTTAAAAAAATTTAACTCTTCCTTTTAGCTTGGTGGAAAATCACTAATGCTCTATAACTCTATGTGATGTAAATCAAGGAAACCACACACATTTATTTGGCTTTTAATATACCTAGGGATCAAACTATTGCTTTGCTCACAGACTCAAGATTGTTAGCTACTTTGAAACTAATCGTATGTCTGCACAAGTCTACTATGACATTTCTTCTTTTTTTTTTTGTACAGACAGAGTCTCACTTTATCACCCTGGGTAGAGTGCTGTGGTGTTACACAGCTCACAGCAACCTCTGACTCCTGGGCTTAGGTGATTCTCTTGCCTCAGCCTCCCGAGTAGCTGGGACTACAGGCACCCGCCACAACGCCCGGCTATTTTTCTGTTTTGCAGTTCTGCTGAGGCTGGGTTTGAACCCGCCACCTTCGGTATATGGGGCTGGCGCTCTACTTGATGAGCTTCAGGCGCCGCCCTACTATGACATTTCAATCATGGATTATACAGTCTCTGATTTTCACAATCTCCTACTTCCTCCCTCCCCCAAGTCCACACTGCAATTTTAAAAGACATCCAGGCTTCTCCCTTGGCGCTCCTAGATGGACAGCTGCAGGGCCCCTACAACACCAGTAAGGGACTCCACTGCAGTCATCAAAGTAGGAAACGAATTTAAATAAAATTGTTACAGACTGAGTCACGGGAAGTTCACACCAGCAAATTATGAGTTTGCCTTCGTAGCAGAATGATCAAATGCAAGTTAGCACATACTGTGTAATCCACAGTTGGTAGCACTGCATACCACAGAATAACATCGTTTCCCCAAAATGGGCAGGAGAGTCCGCTGTTAGCCAAACAGCGGCAGCAGTTTCTCAGAACACCTATACTCCACCTCAACAGCACGGCAAGGAAAAGTCTTGATTTGTTAAGGGCCTACACAAAGGTCAAACATTTCAAATATAGTTTGAATCTGGGTATCTGAGAGTAAGGTGTCTCCTCCTATCTTAAGTTATACCAGTAAATTACACCTTTAAGGAGTTTCTTGGTTAACACTCAAGAAGGGAGAAAAACATTTGGAAGAAACCAGTAATCAGTTACTGTTTCCTTGTGTAGGGTGAGAGCAATTTAAGAAAACAATTAAATTTCCACCTCCAAGCAGAATCACTTCTGACTATTCTGCAAGGTGGATACAATCTCTTCAAAGAGGAGATGCACTTTTTCAGAAGAAAAGCTTTATCATTTTGTCATCATTTATACTAAAATGAATTATAATATTTGAAAACCTTCATATCTGTCTGATTTACTGACTACATACACTAAGCCCGGCTTGGTCCTAGTGTGATTTTTACAAAAGACAGTGATAAACTGTCATCTCCAAAACTGCTGACTCCTTTCTCAACAGGCACATTTGGAAGACACCGTCATGTTCACAGGTAGATCCAGATACTACTTGGTCTTTAATTTTATAATCCAGTATACCATGGATTTTTAAATTTGGGGGGTGGGTAACTGAGGTCATATGACAGTATACAATTGTTCATCATCATAGGTTCCTAATTTTGGACATGCATACTTAATACATGGCTTTTTAAAAATTGAAACATGCCATAGTCTACGTTCAATTTTTAAACATGCAACGTCTAAGCTGACATCCGTCTGGCTGGGAGCTGCGGGGCATGCACTGATGCCAACTCTCCTCCCGACATGCAGGGTCTGTCCTTGTGCAGATGGACTTGCTGAGTTACTATCAATTGTGCACGCTACTTCAAATATTACATCTTGTTTCTGCACTAGCACAGAACTCATTCAGAAATACGCAACAGTGACTCCATCACTGATGAGATTTCTAGAATCTGAGGAATTCTGAACTCAAAATCTGATAGCAGAAACACAAGGATATCCACTCACAATTTTCCTGGAGTCAACAGGAGTGCCTTAACAATATCAAGTTCATCGTTGAGATGAAATAAAAGGGAGATTGAATTATAAAGCAGAGATGTTTTATGCAGTTTCATACCAAAGAATCTGTAATCAGCTGACAACTTAAAACTTTTTTTAGTTAAAATGGTCACATTTGTTTTTGCACTTTTTTTTTCCAGTTTCTTTCAGAAGTCATTAAAAAGTTAAATTAAGTTTTCATAAGGTTTTAAAGTTGCCATGAAAATAAGATGTAAGATTAGTGATGGCCTCACAGCCCACTAAGTTAAGGAGACACACGTCCACACATGATGCCTACACAGGAAAAATGAGAATATTTAGAATTTTCAGATATATTTTTTAGGCTTTTATAACTCCCAAGTTAAATTGGAGAATTTGCTTCTTAGTTTCATGATGAAGTTAGTAAAGTTTGCCAGCATGATGAACAACATGAAAATGACTTAGATGATACTTTTTTTTTTTTTTTATAGAAAGTCATTAAAGGAGGAATTAGGAAAAAAGGAAGAAAAAAGGAGGAAGAGGAGCACACTTACTGCATTCTAAGAGCTACACAGTTCATTAAATCTTTGTTACCTTCTGGAGTCCTCACACACTGCCACTATCTCCAGTTTACAAATACAGGACTTAAGACTGGACAGGAATTAAGGGACCTGCTCCAAATCACCTATTTAATGACCAGGGATTTAAACTCAGGTTTGTCCGACTTCAAAGCTTGTAGGTTCAATACTTCACTTCACTGCCTCTAATAATATCTCTTAGAATAACACAGAAATCAAAAACAAATTCTTACTTCATTCGTTTTTCCAAAAGCCCTCATTAAAAAACATGCATTTGGAAAATCTCCATGGTTTGAAATGGACAATTATATTTTCTCAATTCTAGGATGTCATCTTTTTATAAGATTGATTTTTATGACAGTATTCTGGAGAAAACGGACCTCCACATAAAAAGTATGCCATCAATTTTACAACACAATTAGACTTAGAATCCTGAAACATGTGAAAAGAGTGTGTCCAAGAATCCAAGACTCTCAGCCTCATCCTCCAGTTGACACCCATGTTGATGTTGACTCACCTGGGAAAGCACACACCAACTGACAGACCTACAATCTGCCCTACGAGATCCTAAACGGGAGTTTTAACTGGAGAGTAGATTATCAGGATGACGCAGTGATGCCTAATTTTTGTTTTGCTTTAAATCAAGTGTCAACTGGGTAAAAATAATGTCTGAGTGTTATATTGCCTCCAAAGAAACAGGAAACAATTTATATCCCTGTAGTGATTTAGTATAATATCTGGTTTACTAGAATTTTTAACATATTAAAAAAAATTAGGGGCTTCAAACCAGAGGGCTTCAAATAGTTAAAAGAAATCTGAAGTTGCCTTGTTATCAGCCAAAGACAGGGATAATCACTAAAAGGCAGATATTATCTAAAAATTAATCTGTACCAAGGAGAAGGGTGCACAGGGCAAGTTTAACCGTTCCCGTCCCTGGTGATTCTCCTTGCTTATTTGTATTTCCAAAGTTTGCTATGCGTACGTGCTGCTTTTGTGATAGTGATTATTCCTGCCTGTTGGTTTGGAAAAGAAAAGCTTACTAGCCGTTTTCTATCCATCTGTTCCCACTTCATCTCACAAACGCTGCGTTCCCGTGAAATAAAAACAAGGGCACTGATTCCAGTTTCCATCACAGAAGACCGGAGGGCGGTCTGCCCTGAGAGCACAGAGACAGCACAGAAGCTGCGGCCTCTGCAGGTGCTCGGCTGCTGCGACCCTCCGAGAGCTGCGGGACCACGTTTCTGAGCCTCCTTTTTGGTAACTTGGGAAGAAGTCCCCATATCACTAGCTTGGAGCTATAGTATTGAGGATACCAAGACTCTGACCTGTGACCTTCAACTATGAAAATTAAAGGCAATCCCAGGATGTCCCCCAAGCACTCTGGGCTGAAGATAACCACCACTTTGGGATACAGCTGCAGTCTCAACCCACCCCTCCAAAAAAAAAAAAAAGTTGTGTCATAATGTACTGAAGTGATGTAGTAAAGCAACAGCACCGAAAGCCAGCACAAGCCACGGCTCATCCCCCTCAGACGTCCAGTGATCATTATGGATAAATGAGGTAGGCCTGCTTCAGAAACTCAGCGAGCAATGGCCCCATGGGCAAAGCAGAAGGCGAAGCTGCTTCGTTCCATCTATTCAGGAGTGCTCAGCCACAGAGATGTTTCATGAGTCAGTGGATCCCAGCAGGTATATTCTCGCAATGCTGGACGTCAAAAATACACAGGGCGGCCAGAGGTGGCTTTCTGATGAGTTACCTGTTGCTCTGAGAGCTGCAATAGCTTGTGGGGAATTTAGGAAAAGAGAGATGTTGCCATTTTCCAGAAATCTCATTTGGATTGCAAAACAAAAAAGACAGAGAGGCCCAATAAGAATGACACAGAGCATGTTGTCTGCGACTTAACACACACCACTGTGTTCCAAAAATGTTCATTTCCTAAAAGAGGCAAGTGAGACAAAATTACTTCGGAGATTTAAAATACATCCACGATGACACATCCCATGTTCGCTTCTTACTCACTGAATAGCCTGGGCCACCTGGAAATGATATACCTGTGTCAAATTGAACTAGCCGAGTTAAATCCAGAGCACTGTTTACTCCTCTCAACAGTACACTTCAGGAATGGTTAGAGAACTGTCCCCAGATAAAAGTGTACTTAACAAAGCACAAAACGCAAGTGCAACCTGCACAACTCGGTGACGACCCTCTGACGGTAGTTCTCAGGGCTGTTCCCAAAAGCCCACAGCAAAGCTGCTTTGCTGAAATTGCTACTTACCTAAGGGACTGGCAGCTTCTGGCAAAGTTGAGTGTTTAGAAATACTCAAGTACAGAGAGGATCTATTGTTTAAAAATTTGTGACCCAAAAGTGTATTTCTTCTTTCTCCAGTTAAGGTTCTTTTATTCCAGTAAAATAGCTGCCCTCACCTTTATCGAACACAGATAACTAGGCCAGCAATTTACAAGAAACTGGTTATTTAAATACCAGCGTTCCCACTGCTGACAATAATACCTGTAGTGATTGTCATACCAAGTGTCCCAAAGGTTTCCCCTGAAGTCTCTGTACATAGAAAAACTGGGACATTATAGCTAAATGTATCTTTATTTGCAAAATATTCATTACAAAATTTTATAAAATATTTAAAAATATCATTGACATGTTGGCTGCCTTGTTATAAAAATGTATAATGAATATCTTGTAAATAAAGGCACATTTAGCTACAATTTCCCTATCTATGGAGCCTTAAGGGGCAACCTTCAGGGCACCCCTGTAGTTTATAAAGCCCTCTCATAGAAACATCATTCCATACAGGGAAAGAAGGAATTTGTCCAGGAATTTCATTTCAGAAAGTAGTCTCTCTCATCTACTATCCACAAAAAAGAAATGTCTTAAAACAGAAGTGAAAAACCAGTTTTTACCTGAAAGGGGGGAATTTGTTTTAGGCCAATTAAGTCTCCATACCTAGAGTTAAGCTGTTAAGTAACAACTTATTTGCTGTTTCCTTTACAGGAGGTGTCTTGGTTTTCCTACTGCGAAACTGTGCAGCATTCTGTTAGATACACTGAACATCCAAATGAAAGGCAGTATTTTCAGCACATACACTTTAAAAGTTTCTTAAACCTTACACGTCCTCCTGAAATTTGCTGAAATTAGCATAACACCTACATTAACTAAGAGAAATAATATAAACCGTTTATTTAAATATCTCTCAGTGTATAACAGAAGTTCTCCCCTAAATACAGTTATTGTGTCCAAGACAAAAAAACCCCTGACAGTATCAAGGTTTTAAGCTATTGGACAAAACACAGGCTAAGCCTGAAGGAAAAGGCTGCATGAAAATGAACTGGATTCAGTGAAGAATATTTGATGCCTTTTATTTGCCTTCTCCAAGCAAAGACTAAAAATGTCATCACAGGAGCGGTATTTTCGGGTTGTTGTGCTCCTGGAATTAGCCACTGTGCTTCCATTCTGAAGAGAGACATGGCCTCCCTTTTTGGATTCCTTGGCTCCATCAACCCAGGAGTCTGGATCAGTAATAATGTTTTACCAACACTGTACCATAAAGTTTAATTCTTTATGTTTTCAATGATTATTTTTTGCTACATAAACCTTAAATGTCTTAAATACGGTGTATTTTACAAATGAACAAAGTAAGTATATTATCTTCTTTGACACAAATTCCAGAAATACAAATCCTCCTCCGAGAATGCTCTCCCCCCAGGAGTCATTTCCACGTGGGGACGTTAGTAGAGGGAGTGCCGCTGTGACTTCTCTGATGGGAGAAGGAGGGAGAGAAGATGTGTGTGTGCGTGTGTATGCTCTTTCTCTAAATTCACAGTTAGAGGAACATCCCCATGATAGAGGAAAACTGAAAGCTTATCAGCTCCTATCTCTCAAAGTCTCTTAAAACTGCGTGAGGCGCGAGGGGGGTTATGAGATTCCAACCTTCCATGCATGAGTGGGAGTTTTAGGAGTTCACAACAGAATGCAGCAAGCACTAAAGAAATTAAGGTAGGGATTCTGGCCGGCACTGGAAAGGACCTGTGGGAAACGGACTCTCAGAGATGATCGTTAACATACCAGAAACTAACAAGCTTCAAAAATGCATAAGCAACCACTTCTAACATCATGTCTGTTCCTTGCGGCAGGCTGGATTAATTGCATATGACATGCAAGATACAACAACTTTTAGTTAAACTGAATACCAGGGCATGCATCTGTTCTCTTGGAGTTTTTTTTTTTTTTAATTAAAATGGAAAGAAATATTATCTACGTATGCAGAAGATGAGAAGGAAAGAGAGAGAAATGGAGATTTTTATCCTTTTTCTCTTGTATTTCAAACACAGACATCTCTGAGCCGGCTCTAGTATGTGGGAGCTGAACTATGTGAACAGTGAACACATGCCTAAGTCTGAAGAGGATTAACTACTGAGTTTACAAATGAGTGTAACTGCTTTTATTTTTGAAAACAAAATTTCTCCTTCAGTGACTTACTAATACTTTTAAGGAGGTAAGATTTCAATCTTTTATAAGGAAAAGGTCATTATTTAGGAAGAACTTTTAAACATTCAATTCTCCTATCATCAAGCTGAAAAAGGACAGCCTGTGGGCCAAATCCAGTCCAATGCCTGTTTGTGTAAATAAAGTTTTATTAACACACAGCCACAAACATTCCTTTAGGTACTATCCCTGGCTGCTTTCACAAGGCAATGGAAGAAACCAGTAGTTGGGACAGACCACACAGCCCACCAAGCCTAAGAGAGTTATTATCTGACCTGTCAAGAAAATGTCTGCCAACCTCTGGTTTAAAATACAATGAAAAAAAATTAGCATCAGTGGTAAGTCTATAGACAGGAAATGATATCTCCAGAAACATTAGAAGTTTTACGATTTTTTTGAATTATGAATTTTTCAGTGTAAGGTTAAGAGGGGGATGTTAAATATAGCTGACCACCATAACTCTCGTGTTATATTTTAAATTCATCTTAAGACTACGTATAAGGAAAAAATTGTCGAATTAATTTAAAGTCAACTCTGAGTTTGGTGAATTCTACTGCTGGCATTTAAAAAAAGTTTTTGGATACTAAATCTCATACGGTAACTTCAGGTGCGTTACGGTTGCATCTGGCAGAGGCTTTTGTCTGTTGTATATGGGTAGAAATCTGTGTCATATTCTAAAATCTCAGGGACAAAATTCTACTGGACGATCCACTCTTAACTGCGATACAGAACAGAGAGCTTTAAGACCCTTTACATTGCATTTTCTTTATTCAGTATTACCATTAAATGCTGGGAGTCTGGTTCACTCACTATTCTATAACGAATGTCCTGGGTTGGTTCTGAAAGGGCAGCTGTGTATACTGACTCACCTCATAGCACTAAAGGAGGAAAGATTTAGGGAAGGAAACTACACAAGTGGCATAACAAGGAAACAGTAATTCTAAACAAGCAATAGATTTGTTTTTTTTCTGTACGCCTAGGACTACTGCCTGGTGAGTTTGTCTTGCTTTAGACATTTGGACAAGGCATTTGAGAAAATGTCACGTAGCAAACTATTTTAATCACAAAAAACACTTTGTTAATATTTTCTTACAATGCAACCTTATCTAGATTTTTTTTTTCAATACGGAAGGCTTTGTCCACCACATTCTCAGCATGCCCTGCAGTGGTTGCAGAAGGTCCCTCCCTTTTACTTACTCATGCACTGGTATATCTACTATATGTGACTGCTCTCCTGTTATACAAAATAGCAGTGTTAGTAATTAGGGTTAGTTTTTATTTTACTCGATTTCATTCAAAATGGAGGTGAAACTTACTGGCATACCTAGGCTGCAGCCCCATGCAAGCAAGCAAAAAGCAAAATATCGAAAATGGAAGATACAGATAAACTGGCTAGCAGGCAGCTAAACTCACCCTTTTGTACAGCCTATGGTCCACCAGGGGGCTTTAGACAGTAAAACAACACCAAAGAGCTATTAGCATGTGAGGGTCACAACAGAAATCTTACAAATTGCTTTACTTCAACAAAAAAGAGTATCAAGTGTTTTCTTTTTTGGAAAGAAAGAAAAGTAGGGTGATGGTGGGGTATGTGAAATGAGCAGGTAGAAAATTCATCAATTTATTTTAAGTCTTAAAAGCTGGGGTCACAGGAGTTAGAAAATGGGATTTTTTTTAGTGATTCCTGTAGCCTCTATCTACCTACCTTTCTGAGAGGGTGTCATATGAGGTTTTCTATTTTGATACAGATTTTAATGCCTCTAAGGGACAACTAATATGATGGTTTCTTTCAGAATTAAATAATCTAAAATGAGAACAGGATTACACACATCCTGGGGAAGATAAGAGTTTAAAACAAACTTCCAGGATAGATTTTCAGGTCTTCTAGTTCCTTAATTGAAGGCATTAATTGAGTATATAGGAATGGGAAGTGAACAGTGATCTTACACAGTCAGTATACAAAGGTTATTAAAATTTGCCCACATTTTCTAACATCAGAATTATAAACGGTCAACTAAAGAAAGGGATCAATAATGGTCTCTATTTCATCCCAAAGAATGCACAGAAATTTAGAGCCCACAATCTGATGTTTCCTTCATAGTGAGCCTTCGTTAGTCTTCTTATGAGGTTGTTCCTAGTTAAAATATAAACCTAACAAAGGTAAAAAGCACAATGAAATTTTTCTCTACCAGTTTACAAAAGGAGAACTCTAAAAACGAGAATGAAAGGGTTCCCCTGTTCAGCCCACTTTGGAAGGCAGCCTTGAATCAACTTACATTTGATTTATATCTGATTCTCTCAACTCACCGAGTCTGAACACAGGGCATAGCTTTGGCAAAAATAAAAGGATAATGTAGTTGTGCCCATGATCAGAGTTGGAGGATAGGACTGGAAGAGATGTGGGGAGCACGGCAGAATTCAGCGGTGGGCATCCTGCTCTGGGATGACCCGGACAGCAGCACTAAGGTCGTCTGCTTGGAAATAAAACCTGTCTAGAAGAACTAAGCGAAGTGCCGTGGAAGCAGAGGTGCCCATGCGCCTCAGCTCAAACTGGCCCAAATCTATTGCTTTCAGGGCGAGACTGTCTTCCCGGGTTTTTCACTTCAGATGTAAGAGGAAAAGGGAAGGAGGGGCTGGGAACACAGGTGAGAATGTAAGAGAAAGGGCCAAGATGAGCCCTCACTATTTTCACCAGAGCAAGGAAATCAGCTGCTCAGTTCCTGAGGGCCCAGATGCTAAGTCACAGGTATGGCTGAGTAATAAAGAAAAGCGACTGAACGTGGTGAGGCTCACAGACCTATTCCCTCATGCTGCAGCCATGCCCGCTGTTTTGCTGCATTTCCTAACAGGACTTCCTATGTCAGAGTCTGTTAGCTGTGACGGGAGAGGGGGACCCGCCATCACTGCCGGCAGACAGCGCGTGGGAAGTGTGCGCTAGCTTCTTCCACAGCTCGGGGAAATGCTACATCCTAACAGGTCCTCTCTTTACATTTTTATTGCTGTTAATGCAGTGGCTGGGCATGTTTTCTTCTATGGTCACATGAATGAATTCTTTTATAAATTCAAGTAAAAGTACAAAAGTAACCAGTCAAACCCTATTAAGTCTCAAACGCAGAATATTTTCAAAGCTAGCAATAGGATGGTGGTAGGAGTAAGGAAAACTACAGGGACCTCTGAAGAATAAAATTAAATGTGAATACTAGGGCTTTTGGTACAATCAAACAGGAGGAAGAGATAAGATGTTAAAGAGACTGTTTCAAAGTTTGATTCTATAAACTGCTCAGCTCCTGATACACAAACAGCAAAGCCACATATAAAGGTCATGTAAACACAGCTCAGAAGGCCACTGCCACAGATGTCAGGTTGGAATATTAACCTAAATAAAGGAAACGCTTTCGTCAGCCCCCCAACAATCTAAGAAAAGAGCCTTGTCTTCACAAAAAAAAGCTTAAGGAAACAGAGAGATTCCTCTAGCTTAGCTCCCTAAGAAGATGCTGTGTCCCAGAGGAACCCCGGGGTCACAAGATCCCATATACTTCCTATCTAAAATGTGCCTGTGATTGCGGTTCTTTCTTTTCCTGCACAGTTTCGTTCCAGTACTTTCCACCCCCGTCCTTCCCTCATCACAGGCGAGGCTTCACTGGTAATTAATACAGCATGTTAGCCACTACACAGCCAGCAGGGGGTGCCAGCTATTTAGCAGAGATTCTACATCAGAAAGCTTGGATGGAATTAATGGTTTTCTTTCCTTTCCTTGAGAACAGAAAACTGTTTATTTTCTGTTTGGATACATGTTAGCCTATCCAAATATCCCACAGTAAGGGATTAGAGTGAAGAGCATTCTTACAAAGTGGCACATAAACAATGGGTTAAAGAGAAATTTATAAATAAAAGCTAGTTCTACTAAATTGTCCTCACATCCAAATTAAAACAGAAAAACAATGGCACGCATCTCCATCATTCAAGATACATGACTTAGCAGAAGTGGCTGCCACAGTTCCGACAGTAACAACTTAGTCCTTAGTGAGGTCTAGCATCTTATTGTAATTTAGGCATTTGCCCTATTTTCTGGGGGGCATTAGCTTTACGTAGGAGTTAGTGAGTGGTAGGGTTGTTTTTTTATTCTTGATAGAAAAATGTAGAGATGACGATTAATGTACCTGTGGCGACAGCGGCGTAGAAACCTCATTATTTTTCGAGCAGCTTGATCCTGCTTTTTGGTTAGCAAACTGCTCCTGAAAAAGACAGAATATTATTGTCAAAAGAAAGCCTAACATGCAAAAGTTGGAAACTGGTCCGTGGTGATGGAGGACTTTATTAATTAAGTCATAGTACTGAGTCTGGACACTGCCAGCAGAGAAGGGACTGGGCGTGAATAAGGACTTTGACTTTTATGCTGTCTTTAAGCAGACAATATAAAGTTTGAAGATAACATGCCCCTTAAATATTCCTTCCCATCTCTTTATAAACTCATTATATGGAAAACGCCATTCTGGCATCAGATGGGCATTCTTAGTCTGGAAGATGATTCACCCGAGTTTGATCATTTCTTTGGGCTATTATCTTCTAATTTTTTGCCAATATATGTTACTTTGCTAAATGTATTTATTACACTATCTAAAATGGAATAGCTTAACTCTGATTACTCCTCCAAGGTTATAATATGGCAGAATTACTACTATAATACAATGACATCTTTTTTTAGCAGAAACTTTGGTCCTGCCAAATTTTGATTTAAGCTGAAATTGGGTAGTGCCATCTGAATAATTGGGGGTGGGGGCTACAGAGAAAGGGTTAAACAGTCAAAATTAGATTCATAGCACAGGCATAATTATAAAGTCACCCCACCTAGAATATTCTGGAAAAAAAAATAACTGTAAATGCATTAGCCTTCATGCAGACCCTCATGTCAGCATAGGGCAATTCTTTCATCTAAGTCAGAGTTTTTTTCCCTAGACAGCTTTACCTACAAGAAATCTCCTCTGCTCACCTGAGTTTCTGTTGTACGATCACAGCTGTCCGGCGAGCCTGCCGTCTTTTGCCACATTTCTTATAACTCCGGTAATACTTCTGGATCAGCACAGCAGCCCGTCGGCTCTGCTGAAATTTTTTTTGTTCATAATAACTTCGGAATTTGCTCTGGATCAGAATGGCAGCCTGTGTCATCTTTTTATAAAGTGCATACTGCAGGGGAGACAAGAATAAGCAAAACAGTAACAACAGGAGCCACACGAGTTTACTGGGGAAGGGAAGAAGAGTGACTCGGCTCCCCTTGTTATCATATTCTCTGTTTGGGGCTCAGTCACAAGAGGCAAATTAGGAATCTTTACACCTACCTTTCCAAAATGCAAAATATTACTTTAAGGGTTGCCTTCAGATTATAACACACTTCTTATATATGTGTTTTCCCCCCAAAATACTGAACCAAAATACTTTGCCCTTCTTGAAAAAAAAAATTTCACAGCAATATTTTGAATGTAAAAACACTGAGCAAAATTTTAACTGTTTATGATGAATATTGACCATTCGGTTTTGAAACATTTAAATCTTTTTTATGGCTCCCAATTCCCACCATGAACAAATCTGTGTTAGCAGTCAGTGCCTAATTTCTAACTATCATTCCACATGACAAGTTTCTAACTGAGTTGCAAGGTCCCAAACACAAGGCTTATCATGAAACGCTGACACCTTTAAGCCTCTAAGCCTGTAAAAGATTAAGACGCACAGTGGTGAAGCAATAAAGCCGGAAGGTCGTCACGGAGCTAGGGACTGCTCCGAAGCCCACACCAGCAGGCCCTCCACCCCCCAGCCCACTGCAGAGTTATAAAAGTCAGGAACGAAGGCCCAGGGGGATGGATCCTCTTCCACATCAGTTTCTAGGCAATAAAAATACTGCTCTCTCCATGGTTTAAAAATGCTACATACGAATCTCTAATGAAGTCGATAGAGCATGACTCTTGGGACAAGAAGTCACAATGAAGCCCTGGGCTTGCAAGAAGGCAACTTACCATTGCAAGGAAAAATATCCCCCAGAAAGGCCCTATGCCTGCCTCACTCTGTCTCTGGATGTGTGAGGAGGAAGGAGGGAGGGAAACTGACTTCTCAATGTCCAAGGAGCACGACTCCTCTGCAAGAATCTTCTTTAGTCTTATCTGACCTGCTTTTTATTTTCACTGGCCTGAAAATCTTTTAAGACAAAAACACTGTACCCTACAGGGCTTCTGTGGTTTTATTCATCTTGACCTGTACACACTGCACATTCAGACCCACTGGGCCACAGCGAAGCACATTGTGAAAAAGGGATTATTTACTTAGTGGCCACTGGGCTCACGTTACTTGGCTTAGGTGGATTGACGGTAGCCAAGAAAATGTCCAATTGTCATTAATATTAAAACCCACTCCAACTGAACACCAGCTGGTCCCCGGAGGATGGATGTACTGTGGTTGGGTGGCCTGACAGGGCAGCATGTCTATTTCATGACCGTGCCCATCTCAATGGCCCTCCGTGTGGCGGGGGATGGGTGTGGAGTTCGTGACTCTGGTGGAATGGTTTGTGAGAGGACTTGGTTGTATCATTACCTTCAAGGCTATCCATGTCAGCTTGGGGGAGAAACAGAAAATACAAGATTAACGTTAGACTGCTGAATATAATGGAATTAAAAACCAGAATCAATAAAACTCCCAACCAGAAAAAGAAAAAGAGAAAAGTAACCTGGTTATATTAATGCCTTCCGTTTTCCAAGGTATTTGCTTTATAACTATCAATAGTTTCAAAAATAATGCCTTCTGTCTTCCTAGCTGTAGACAATGTAACTTTGGGAGGGGACTTTTTTTTTTTAAAAAAGGAAACTCACATTTAGGAACAAATACCTGTTATAATCACAGACTTGAAACCGTGATGCTGTGTCTCACTGTGCTCATAGGAAACCTGCTCACCAAACAGAAGCTGGTCTAGTCCCCTGCCGAAGGGCTACAGGTAGGTGGTGTCAGCGTTTGCACAATAAACCTTCGTCTTCTGGGATCGTGAACTCAACTGGCTATAACCTGAAGGCGTCTCCTCCCCCAGCCCCCACCACTGATAGGGCTTAATCCTCCAGAATCCCGAGAATATGGCAACCGTGTGAGAAGTCGCATCAAGCCCTTGAGTAGAACCAGAGAACATAATCCCAAATTTCTCTGTAACTATTACACATCTTAGCATTTATTACTTTGCAAATAGTAAGTTTGAAACTGCCTAAACCACAATGTTATAAACCAAGTTCAAGAATCTGCTGACAGGACTGAATTTAATCACATGAACCAGTCAAAAACTCAATCAGGCAATTTTTCCTATTTGAAAACCACCTTGATGATTAGAAAGATCTAAAATTTACTTCTCTGAGCCTCAGCTTCTTCATCTGTAAAATGGAAATAGAACTGTTTACATCAAATCACCATAAGATGCGACTGAGACGGTGTGTCTAAAAGACCCACAGTAGTGTAGACAAAGTGCTTCACAAACATTAGGGCCTTGGTAGTGTATTTAACCTACAAATTGTTTTGGAGACCGTCATAGTGCACAAAAGGGTCCTTAGACATTCTTCTTGCACCTCTTAACTAAGGAATGAAAAGCAGTTTAAAATACCCTGAGCTTCCTAAGATTTTCAAAGATTTTTACAATTCTTCATTTAAAATTGGATAAGAAGAAGCTGAGAGATTAAACAAAGGTAATGGGTAGTATTTCCTTCTCCAATCACCATATACAGCCCCCTAGAATTTTTTAATTACCAGGGAGTTTTTAAAAATTACTGGATCATAGAGCCTTACTTCAAACACAAAAATTTTCTTTGCATCAGACCCATATCTCAGGTAAGTAATAATACTATAATAAAAGGTAAAAAATTTAAACAAAAATTCTTTTATGGTACAAGTTTAATTGCAGATGGCTTCGTCTTCCTCTGTTTTTTTGTTTTTTTTTTCCTTTTTGAGACAGAGTCCCAATTATGTTGCCCAGGTTGGACTTGAACTTCTGCCTTGGCCTCTAAACCAGCTCCTTTTGGTTTTTAATCAAGGCAGCAATTCAAATTCTTTATAAGAGGGGCTGAATGCAGTGCTTGTGAGTCAAACTGCACGTCAGAACCCCCGGTGGCCTGGGTAAAGCTTGTTCTTCTGCGGCACAGAACTGCGGTTTACCTGTTTATATTTCCTGTAACAGCGCTGAATGACAGCGGCAGCTACTTCTTGCTGTTCCCGCAAGGGTCGTCCCTTAAAAGTGAAGGGAAGGGAAGAAAATCAGCCATGACTTAATGAAGAAATGTCAGCTTTCTCAAAATTTAAACAGAATTGCTATTTATTCAATGCAACTTTCTCAGAACTGAGACTCTAGGGTTACCAAAATACATTGATAATAAACTATAAATATAAAAGAAAAGAATTTACAGACTAAATCTCCAACTATTCTGATTTCTAAATAAATCATTATATTTGAATGTTAGGAAGTCTAAAAAAAAATCCATCTGTGGCTCAACGGGCTAAGGCACCAGCCAAAAAATAGCCAGGCTTTGTGGCAGGCACCTGTAGTCCCAGCTACCTGGGAGGCGGAGGCAAGAGACTCGCTTGAGCCCAGGAATTGGAGGTTGCTGTGAGCTGTGATGTCACAGCACTCTATCCAGGGTGACAGCTTGAGGCTCTGTCTCAAAAAAACAAAAAGTATGCAAATTAGGTATCGTATAAAACTATTTGTCTTGCTAGATCTCAACTGTCTTTCTTTGGATAACACCATTAGATAAATGATTAATGGCTTCTAACACCTTTTGTGGGGAGCAGGGAGGTCACAGATGGTCTTTGAGAATCTCCAGAAGGCTGTGTATCCTCTCCTCACCAAACACCTATGTTTAGAAGCTTTACCAGGTAATTTTAGGAGTCCAGGGGCTGCCTACAGTTGGTCCCCAGGCCTCCAGGTGGAAATCCCTGCTTTAGGTCATAAATACCTTGTGGCAGAGAGTCACCTTGCTTATGTTAACTAAACAATAGATATGCAATGTCACTACAAACAGGGAGTTGAGATGGTGCCACTGCACTACTGACAGTTTTATTTTACTAGAGCGTCTGAAAATAAATTTAATGTGACACAATAATTTTAAACACAATTCTATTCTCTCATGAAACTATCTTTTAAGAGACTCAAAGAGAGATGCTGCTACTGGGGACGGTGGCAGAATAGAAGCATCACATTGTCCCCACTCCTGCCCTGGCCTTCCCTGGGCAGAGGCAGGGACAAGCCGGCCGACTGCCTAAGCTTCAGATAACTGAGGAGACCATAATGTTTTAAAATTATTCTACGAAGGTACAAATATTTGATTCTTATTTCATTTTTAACTATTTAAAAGATGGCCTGGGATAACCCAAAAGTTCTGGAAATGGACAGCAGTGACAGTTGTATACTGGGAATGTTCTTAATGTCCTACTTTGTATGTAATGAATGTTTTACAATACAAAAATCTTTCACAAAGCAAATATACACACAGACGTCCTATACATTGAATTTTAATAAATTAGAAGCTTCCAAAAATTTCTATAGATTTGGAGAAAAAATAAACAGTAGTTTATTATGCATTAGTATTATGTTATGTTAGTATTATGCATTAGTTTAAATGATTTCTCACTTTCATCTGTCCTCCCTGATCTTAAGAATGTCACATCTTGACTCAGTCCCACTGTACCTTGTACTTCCGGAAAGCTGTCTGGACAAGCCGGGCGGCTTCATAGAGCTCCCTCTGTTCATGGTCAGACAGAGTCAGCTGAGCAAACTCATTCTCCACCTTCTCACTGGTAGATGCGCTCAGGAATTCTGACCAGTCTGCCGCTGAGGGCAGGTTGGGTTTCTCAAAGGCTATTTCACTGACAGGAGAGCCTACAGGGCTCAGGCTGGTATTAGAAGAAGGTGTGAGAGGCTCAGTATATGCACTTCTGAAACAACAGGAGAAAAAGGAGGAGATTAATGATTGATCTGCACAACCCATTGCATTAATTATTGGGACAAGATGGTTATCTACTGAAGCTGCTGTGGGTGGTTTAGAACGAGCCTTCATTCAGTCAGGTAAGCTGCCAGACACAGCGTGTAAAATTGTCCTCTGGTTAAGAAATCCTTAACTTCTTTCCTGTTAAAGAAATCCATACTCGGTGTCCATTATAAACTTGGTTCTGTGCTAAATACCAAACCCACTTAGTGCACTACCCTGCCCTTATGAAACTCCAATTGAATTGGAGGGAAAACATTACATTATCTCCCATGCTCTGATAGTGGGCAAAAAATAACGCAAGAGGTGAGGACAGCTGGGCCTTAAAGTGGAGACGGCCTCACCACAGTCCTTCCTTCCTTCCTCAGTAAGGTACTGTACTACGCAGCATTCATCAAATACATTTAATTAGCCTCTTTGCCTCCAATTAAATCCAGGAATTTATGCTGGGTGGGGAACCCCAGAATTTCACTGACCTGATCTGGGCAGCACTTGGCAGGCGGTCGGCGTCAGCCAGGTAACTGGCCAGCCAGCTCATGGTACTGCTGGTGCTGGCAGCACCTGTCCTTTCCACGCCCGAGGCTTCTATGGGCACAAAATTCTCCTGCTTGATTCGGTCCGGTGTGGCTTCAATAATGTGTTCTGCCAAGGTCATCATGTTCACCTGGAATCAGAAGTTCACAGAGGTCAGAAAGGAACCTTACAAGTTGTCTAGGTCTTCCCCCCCTCCACATTGGAAAGACAAAAACTAAGGGTGTGTGTGTGTGGAGGCAGACTTACGACACCGTCGCTGCACTCAAATATCATTTTAAGTTTATAACGAATTCACCCTAATGTGCTGAGATCCTGAGACCTGATTTTCTCCAAATCATAGTTTGGCCCCAAACCTTTAGTCATCTCTTAGAGAACTTCCGGCTTGTGCCTATGCTCTGTTTTTGGTTAGGATCAACCAATGACTAATACTACACCTGGGCACATCTAGAGCTAAGTGGTTAAGAAAATGTGGGGGCATTATGAGTCGCCTAAGCAGTATCCATCCGCCCCTTTTCACCTTGCCTAGAGAACCCCAGTCTTGCAGCTGCAGCAGCAAGCCAACCTCGGGGAACAGATCGTGCCTGATCTAAGCCAATTGTGAGACTCCTTTTCTTGATTTCCTACCTTCTGTGCGCTCAAGAGAAGATAAACGACCCATTTCCCGCGATGAGACTATGCAGCAGGAGTCTGCTGGGAGGGTTTAGGGCAAAGCTTTTGCTTTGCTGACAAAAAGGTACCAAGGCACCTGGCATGAAGAGGAAAGCCAAAAAGAATAGAAAACTAGACAAGAAACCCTTGTCCCTGATGGCATCAGTGAGCAAATGAACCCCTGCATTTCCTGTCATATGAGAAAAAAATCGTTTTGCATTAACCCAACAAAGTTAGGCTGCTGGGACTTGCACCGAAGATACAGTCTTAACAGATACAATTAAGAATGCTCAAAGCTGGTTTGAATTAAGGTATCCTTTATCAGAATCAGAGATAAGAGCTCGTTTTTAAAAATTTTCTTGTATACCTCTTAAAAATGGTAATTGAAATTTGGCAATTTAGGTCTTGAAGTGAATCAAAAATGTTCTGAAAGGAGCTAGACAAAGGTGATCAAATGCAACATGAATTAGCCTTAAAAACATCATACGTGGCTCAGCGCCTGTGGCTCAACAGGCTAAGGCGCCAGCCACGTACACCTGAGCTGGTGGGTTCGAATCCAGCCCGGGCCCGCCAAACAATGACGGCTGCAACCAAAAAATGGCCGGGCGTTGTGGCAGGCGCCTGTAGTCCCAGCTACTTGGGAGGCGGAGGCAGGAGACTCGCTTGAGCCCAGGAATTGGAGGTTGCTATGAGCTGTGATGCCAGGGCACTCTATCCAGGGTGACAGCTTGAGGCTCTGTCTCAAAAAAAAAAAAAAGAAAAGAAATGCATATTGAGCTTGCTTTTTATAGTCTGGGCTGTGCGACCCAAAAAAAAAAAAAAAAAAAAAGAAGGGAAAAACAGAAAGAAAGAAAAGAAATAGTGTAATCGAAACATGCCTGGAACCTAGTTACACTATGCTTAAATCTTTAAATTTGGCACGAGGATTTTTCAGTAATTTACTTTGAAAGGATGATACAGAAGAGTCATTGCATTAAAAATAGAGGTCATGAAACTTCAAAAAGAGTTTCCTTTTCTTCTCACTGCATTCCTCCTTCCTTCTCCCACCTCCAAAGAAAAAACAGTAAACCAGATTCACTTGTACACTTTGAAAACCTTCCCTTCTCCTCTCCTGGACATGCAGGGAAACTAATGTGAGCTGTGATTTATCTCCCAACATTACTCTGTTAAATGTATGTCTTCTTTCCTGCTTCATTTCTGTCTCAGTTAGAGATCGTCTGATGGCAGTGCCTGTTTTGAAATCCATGTGTTCGGTTTGTATTGTATTTGAAATCCTTTGAAAGGACTAAATCAGGTTATACGGTTTGAGGATCTTTACTGTAATTAAACAGACCTTAATATACTGAATGTCTGATTTTGAGTGGCCTACTTATACCCTTGTTGCCAACAGAAAAAAATCCTAATCCATTCTGGTAGTCTAGCCGCCGCCTTGTGTGCTGCTTCTGGCCAAGGAACATAATGATGCTGTCATTTTTCCCATCATTACCTGATCATGTGTGCTGTGTTGTGTGGGAGGGAGTATGGGCGCTTGTCAGAGGAAGTCGCTCTTTAATGAGTCGCACAATGAAGGCTGGGTAATTAGAGCGGTTCAGAACCTTGAAGCTGGCCTTTTGTCAGTGATTTGCACATTAGTAAGGCATTGCTATGGGGATGTTTACAGCAAGACTGTTGTTCTGCAGAAGACACCAAGGGCATAAGTCACAAAAGAGGTCCATAAGGAAAGCTGCAGGGAAAAGAAAATCCCTATTAAGATAATTAGCTCATAGAGGATGTTTCACTGGACAATCACTTCTCTTGTGAAGCCACAGCTGATAAAAAGCCACTACCTTTCGCTTTGTCCTAAAAAATGAGTTTGTTTTATTGTTATTCAGGTCAAGTTTTTACCTTTGGAAATTGTTCAGACAGAGGATCAGGTAATAACACACAAACACACACATACAGTTGAAACATTGTAAATGATGGAAAACATTCAATAATAGAGAAGACTGGCCAGGCACGGTGGCTCACACAATCCTAGCACTCTAGGAGGTCGAGACAGAAAGATCTCTTGAGCTTTGGAGTTCGAGACCAGCCTGAGCCAGAGTGAGACCCTGTCTCTACTAAAACTAGAAAAATTAGCAAGATGTCTTGGTAGGCACCTGTAGTCCCAGCTACTCAGGAGGCTGAACCAGGAGAATTGCTTAAACCCAGGAGTTTGAAGTTACTGTAAGCTGAGCTGAGACCACAGCACTCTAGCCCAGGCAACAGAGTGAGACTCTATCTCAAAAGAAAAAAATAATAATTGAGAAGACTGATGGGGTTTCTGGATTATGAATCAGCATATATGGAAATTTTAAATAGATTAGCTTGGATTATAGTCATAGAGTAATTTACTAGACAGGAGAACCAGCAAGAAATTACCCCAGTTAAATCCATTTCCCTAATTTTATTAAAGCATGAACATGAATGCTGAATAAATTAGATCAGCTCAGGCACATTAAAAGCATAATTCTTAAATTCTAATGCATTAAAGAGGTCTTCAGATAATCTTTTAAGAAAAGGTAACTCACCATGTTTATATTATTACTGTTAGTAGATCAAGTACTCTACAGTTTTAAGCACCCAGAGTCCCCTGGTGTCTGTGATGGTCTGTCTTCTCCTATTCTCTTCTCAAGAAATTCTATATTTACATGGTTATTCACCACCACATTCAAATTCTTACCTGCTGTGCTTACTTTTATTTTCTAAAATAATAAAAATTTAATTTTGCTGATTACAGAAGTGATCCCTGCTCATTGTAAAGTTACAAAAAATACAAAGAAAAAGTGACAGTCATGTGACTTTTCTTTATGACATTTCCAATTGCCAGTAGTTCTTAAAATTTTTTTTTCTTCTTTGTTCACAACCCTTTCATGACTGATAATAGCAGAAAAATACAAATATACACACATAAAAATTTTTTTTTTAATTTTACATATGATTTTGGGGGTTCTGTACACTTGCTGATACCCGTCACAGGGCCCCCTTTGGACCATTTCTGTGCTGTTCAGCAAACTGCCTTTCTCACTCCATAGGATGGCCTAGACACCTTATATTGTAATAAATACAAATCTACATGATCATGTGTGACAGCTGCATAACTTCCTTCTATCTAAATGTTCTACAGTCATGGAAACCCTTGCCTAGTGGGCAGCCATGCAGTCTCTTGCTTTATGCTTTTTGTAAATAATATGGCTTCAACCATTCTTTGCACACTTCTTTGCCACTTTTGTGATTACTTGAAGAATGTGCACATTTACATCTTGTGCATATACTGTCTTACTACCCTCCAGAATGGCTAGTCATTTGTTCACCGAGGAATCTCCCTCTACCTCCTGATCAGCACCAGCTCTTCTAAGCCTCAGTTGCTATTCTTTCACTCATTTCCCTCCCATTAACTGGGAGGACCTAGTTTTCTACCTGTTAAGTGTTTTAGCAGCCTAGACCCCTGAGGAATAGTGTCAGGTGCTGTTTTGCTCCTACACCTAAAAGAATAATTCACTTTCTCCTCAGGGACCCTTCTTCAGTTGTAGCCATTTATTAAGTTCAGTCCACTGCGTCTTCCTGAAAAAAGAAAATCCTAGTTGAAATAAGAGCCATATTGGTTAAGAACAAGGGCTATTGTAAGGACGAAGTGGGAATGTATGCTCGTGCACACACACATTCCTTAGTTTTGCACAAGGGACTGCACGATGTAAGTACAAAAGCGTCAGATACCAATAGAAATAACCAAACCCGCAGAGCACTGGAAAAATTAGCATTTGATTGGACATCACCCTTC
This sequence comes from Perodicticus potto, assembly GCA_963574655.1. Classification (NCBI taxonomy): domain Eukaryota; kingdom Metazoa; phylum Chordata; class Mammalia; order Primates; family Lorisidae; genus Perodicticus; species Perodicticus potto. The sequence goes on from CAUYRH010086053.1 coordinate 28,454, forward strand.
TATTCAAAAATCTTGTCTTTTTCATGAGATTTTAAATATCTCAATGACAGAAACTAAATTATAATTGTTGTGCGTCTTGTCCAGAATCACATCAAATACATAGAGACCTATTGAATCAGTTTAAAACTCTTGAAACAATGAAAAATATCTAAATTCAAGTAAATTTCTGATTTGGATTTCTATGGCCCCTTCAAAAGAAATATATGGGTATATGTTTTTCATTTTAAGAAAAGTCTAGAAATTTTTTTTTTTTTTGAGACATAGACTCAAGCTGTCACCCTGGATAGGAGTACTGTGGCATCACAGCTCACAGCAACCTCCAATTCCTGGGCTCAAGCGAGTCTCCTGCCTCCGCCTCCCAAGCAGCTGGGACCACAGGTGCCCGCCACAACGCCTGGCTATTTTTTGGTTGCAGCCGTCACTGTTGTTTGGCGGGACCGGGCTGGATTTGAACCCGCCAGCTCAGGTGTACGTGGCTGGCGCCTTAGCCCGTTGAGCCACAGGCACCAACCAAGCCAAAAGTCTAGAAATTTGTTAGCAGTTGATTGAAGTTGCATGCTTGAATGCAAAGGAAGGAGTATTTGTTTTATTATTTTCTTTTGCTTCCTTGGATGTTTCTTTTTATTTTGGGGGCACATATGTACGAATTTGGCAGTGTGACTGAACATTTAGGAATAGGAAAATAATTTTATGGAACGAAAATAGAATTTTGTAGAGACAGTTCTCATTTCTTGTGTGCAGACCTTTGTTTCCAAGCTGCTGTTCCTCTAACACATGCCAACTTGGATTTCAGGTGCCATTACTGCAAGTCATCCTGCCACGTTTCTTCCCTCCGCATTCCCTATGCCTGCAAGCTGCTCTTCCAGGAACTGCAGTCCATGAACATCATCCCCAGGTTGAAACTGTCTAAGTACAATGAATGAGGGTTGAAAAGATGATTATTTAAAGAGAACAAGTGATATGTTCCATGCAATGGAAAGCAGAAGGGATTGAGGACTACTACTCCTGTGAATAATTCCTTTGAGTGTTCTCTCTCTAAAGCAACAAAAAAATTGATGACTGAGTAAACAACCTGGATCTGTGAACCTCAAGCCATGGGAGGGATGCCAACAACATGAACTGTAATGCAGTTTGATTCACAGATGGATAATGACCTAAAGGATAAACTTTTATTTATATCAGTAGCTTGAAATGTACTCATTGGAAGAACTTACTCCATAAAGAGAATGCTTGGGGGTAACTTTCCCATGATACCTTCTGGCTAACAATTTTCAAGATTCTTCTGAAATTTGGAGGATGTAAAGAATTCATTTGATTTGGTCAGCTTGGCTTTTGTTGAGGTAGCTGGTTCTGAGCAGTACATGGAGGAAAGAAGGACCACAGGAAGCTGAGATGGTGGCCGACAAAGTGATAGCTGTCTTGACTGATACTGTGGAAGATGAATTTTCCCAACAATTAAATCTTGCCTTTTCACACCCAATTAAATCTTGCCTTTTGTAATTTTAATCTTGGTGAGATATAATAAATGTGTTCCTACCTTGTCACCTTTTCTCATAGACTCAGTTGCTGGGCTACTTTAAATCTCTATGATCATACCATGCAAAAATATTTATTAAATATCTGAATATAACTCCATGGATGCTTCATCATTGCCTGTCCCTTCCATTCCTGTCAGGATGTTAGCTTTCCATTTTCTTTTAACCTGACAGCCTTCCTTACTCATTTGTAATTTGTTCTCAACTGCTCTGCCTTAATATATATATTAAGGGTTATTAATAAAGTAAGAGTCAACAAAACTATTTTTTTTTTTTGAGACAACGTCTCTATCACACCGATTAGAATGCAGTGGTATCATGGTGGCTCGCTACAACCTCAAACTCCTGGGCTCAAGTTATCCTTCTGCCTCAGCCTCCTGAATACCTAGGACTATAGGCACCTGCCACCACACCCATCTAATTTTTATATTTTTAGTAGAGACAGGGTCTCACTCTTAGGCTGGTCTTGAACCTAAGCTCAAGGGATTTTTCTGGCCTCAGCCCCCCAGAGTGCTAGGATTATAGACATGAGCCACTGCACCCCACCAGAAAAGCTTTGAGTAATGTTCTAAGGCTACATTTCCAGTATGTCACACTGAAAATGAGTATTAGTAGGTATTATATACCAACAAGAATCAAGCTCCAGTGACAAAAGAAGGTTGAGAAGCTGGGTGTAACCAAGTTTTCAAAGCCTTTTAAGATCCCACGCTAATGAGTATTGAGACTGTTTTAGGGATCCAGACTAGTCATTGACTTGAGAACTCAACCTCACTTCATGTTCTTCACAGTAAACTCTAACATGTTGTAAAAGTCATAAAGGCTTCATAGTAAAAACAGAATGTAGGTCCTTCTGCAAGGGAATTAGCCTTTTCTTCAGGGGCTCAGTTGGGTATTACAAAAGCTGAGAAGTTTGAAGGCCCAGATCTGTGCTATGCCAGTTGTTCCTTTAGTCTACCTTGTCGTGCTCAAAATTGATACTGCATAAAGATTGAATATACAATCATGCTGTACTTTGTGGGCTGTTTAAGGAGTTTCTAGGGTACCTTGACTACCCAACATTACATGGCAATTCCCCTTACCAGCTGCATCAGAGATGAAGTTGCTTGCAACATGAGGCTCACCGTTTCAGTGAGTGTGCAAAGATACATTCAGGGAAGATACAGGCAGCATGCTTGCTGAGCCCTGGCACAAGGACTCCATTATTTAGGATGAGGCACTGTGTGAGGATAAAAAGGAAGTAAGACCTGGTCTCTGCCTGATGGAGTATAGGATTCAGTGAGGAGGCTGAGTCATGCCATCTAGTCGCAGGACAGAGCTACACTTCTCTGATCACTGCTCAGGGTCAACTCCCTCATTAATGGTGAGGGAGTTCCCAGGACAAAATGATGAACCACACTCTGGAGCTCTGGAAACACTTCATAAGTGTGATTATTATCTTTACACAGCAGAGGAAACTGAGGAACTAGGTAGCTCCTAGTGTCATATCACCAATAAGGACTTCGAAACCAGGGGCTTCAAAACCAGGCTTTCTCACTTAGCTATGTTTTGGTTTTACCCATGATTATATTTTTCAATCACCAAATGTGACAATTTTTTTTAATTCAAACGCCACTAAGTGGCTGTTCTTCTTATAGATAAATACCTCTTTCGGAAAACCATTCTAGGCCATTCTGATCATTGTAAGGGAAGTTACCTTTTTAACTATCCAGGAAATTCTAAGTTTATAAGTTGTAGAAAGTGTGGGTTCCAAATTGACACATCTTCAAGGGGAAAAATTCTTCAGGTTGATATTTCAGAAATGAGCAGACACTACCTTTGAATAGGTATTGGAGAAATTTTTTTTGACAATGGCAGTGAAGTGTTTAAAGGAAAGAAAATGGTGGGGCGCAGCCACAGTTGACAAGTTAGTCCTATTAGTTTTATTTTTTTAATATTTAAGATTACTTGTTTTTTAAGACTACAAATTAGATTTTCATTTCCAATAATGATAGAGTAACTTTTTACAGGCCATCTAGAAGCACTTTCTCCCCTCAAGGCTTTTGCCAGGTTGGAAGTGGCACAAAAAGTCATAGCAAAAGCCATTATGAGGCTGTGACCCTGACATGAGCTTTGGCAGACTCAAAGGGCTGAGGAGACAAAACTATGAGCTCATTGTTGCCAAGACTCTGGGACTGGACTTTTCAAGATCCCAAATAGAAAGGAAGCACATTGAGGTGAGCTCAACTTCATTACCATTTTCCCCCTTGACTCTGCTAAGGATGTTAGAACGGAATACCACAGACCGGCTTAAATGACAGGAATGAGCCTCATAGTTCTGGAGGCTCAAAGTCCAAGGTGAAGGTGTCAACAGGGTTGGTGTCCTTGAGCCTCCCTGCCTGCCTGCTGGTGACTACCTTCTCACCGAGTGCACACATGGCTTTTCCTTGGTGTGTACACAGCTTGGGGGCCTCTTATAAGGACCCCAGTCCTATCAGATTAAAGTCCTATTCTGTGACCTCATTTAACCTTAATTATCTCCCTATAGGCTCTATCTCCAAATACCATCACACCAGGGCTGCAACATGTAAATTTGGGGGGAACATAATTCGGTGCATTATACCCCTTGAGGCATTTGCCAGTTTATAAAAGCACTGAACTGTCTGCAGTATCTGTGAGCTGAACAGGCACAGTGGTTCCATTCCTAGCTGTATGTCCAGCAGAAATGTGTACACATACATTACCAGTAGCTGTGTACAAAAATGTTTCTAGCAGCATTCTCTATAATAGCCTAAGGTTGTAAATAACCCTTGCCCATTAACAATAGAATAAATTGTGGTATGTTCATAGCATGTATAGTGGAATAGTATACAGCAATGAAAAATGAATTGTTGCTACATACAGCATCATAGATAATGTCACAAATACTATATTGGGCAAAAAATGTTAAGCCCAAAAGAATATGCACTGTATTGGTTCCCTGTAAGTTCAAAAATGGGCAAAGTTAGTCTATGACATAAGAAATCGTGATAATAGTTCCCTATGCAGAGTGTATGGTTAATGGCTAAGAGGATGCAAAGGGCAAGATTCTAGGATACAGGTAATATTTTGTTGACCTGAGTGTTGATTACACTGGGTATGGCCATTTTGTGAAAATTTATTAAGCTGTATTCACTTAGGACTTTTCACTTTTATGAATACACATTATTCTGTAATAAGTTGTTTTTAAAAACCTAAACTAGGTGACTAAATGGTTAGGAATACAGCTAAACTTTATTTCAATCTCTTCCTGTAATATGTCACCCAATTATAGCATATATTCTTTGTTCTTTTTGTTTTCCCATCTTCAAAATAGGGATAATAATAGTACCAATGCCTAGTGTCTATTTTAAGATTACATGAGGTATGCATCTAAAGGGCTTACCACAGTCCCTGGCACATAACAGGAGTTCACAAATGTTTACTGTTATTTTAGGTGATAATAATAATCATCATCATATACACCTTACTAACAGCACTGCCAGGATTAGCCCTGTTCTGTACAACTTCATCAGGCAAAAGTTAGGAAAGGCAAAGCCTGAGTTTCCTTTGGAAGAGAGTTCGGAAACTAAGACCAAGTGCAGAAACTGTAGGGTTTTGCAAAAAAAGCTATTTGGGAAAACCTCCAAAAGGTGATGGGGAGGAAGGAAGGAGGTAGAATTAGGGAACACACTGCCCTGGAACAACCATTCACTGCTGACATCAAAGTGAGGCCTGTTGTCGGCGCGGGGGTCCCGGAATAGTTTCATGAAGCCCACAGAACCAGTTTTCAAAATACTTCCATGTGGTAAGAGTCAAGCAAAGGACTGGAAACAAAAAGAAGGTCCTTGATTGGGTGCTACATAATAGGGTAGTTTTCAACTGGTTCAGAGAGGTTTTGGCCAACACCTTTATTTGCAGTAATGAGTCACACGAGAGTGAACACATCAGGGCAAGTGGCTGGGCCCATCCGTCTCCGCCATCTGAGTAATAGAGAAGCCAGTTTCTGTAAATAATTCCGTTGTGAAATGGACGATCAGAAAAGGGACTGTAAAAGTAGCACCTCTTTACCATCCATATTTACTCCATATGTGTCTTGAAAACAGTTTATTTCATTTGTTGACCAAAAGTTGGATTTTTACTGTCAGCCCGCAGGGCCAAAGTTGGTGGAAATTAATATCAAGCTTTTAAAGCAGTTTTAAATAGGGTGGGGGGGGGGGCGAGTAGTGACCATCTAGATGTGTATTATATAGATTACCAGAACCAAGCTACCAATCTGGATTTCAGATACGGGCTCCAGAAACAATTAAGAAATTTGCTCCGGCAAATCAAATTTGTAGTCAGGATGTCATGACAAAAATTTTCACCGCAACCTGAAACAACATTTTTACTCACAAGTCTAACATCTCACAACAGGGTCAAAGGCATTAAAGTGTTTTCCAAGTGCTGGTAATGGCTCTCAAGCCACGCATGATAAATTTTAAGTCTGGCTAACTCCCAATCATCCGTATTAATGGAGGCAAGGAGTGGTGTGAATGAATTAAAACATGTTGGGTTCAAAATCTTTCATATTGGATGCTGGGATGAAGTTTGTATTCACACTTTTAATATAACTTGAGTGGAGGTTTGGTGAATTTGCTGCACTTCAAACAGTGAATCCTGTTAGGAACACTGTATATGAGAAAGGTGGAATAATAATACCTCTTACAGTTAAGTAATGATCACAGATCTTTGGGAGGGTGGAGTAGCCTGACTCAGTTGGGATGCTTCTAGGCCAGTGGTTCTCAAAATGTGGTCTGTGAACCAGCAACATCTGCATGACTTGGAAACTCATTAGAAACGCAGATTATCTGTCCCCTCCCCAAACCTACTCAGAAAATGTGGGAGAAACTCGACATCAGTGCTATAAGAAGCCTTCCAGGTGGTTCCAGTGCAAGCTAAAATTTGAGGTCCATTGTTAAGCTATGAGAACTTTACATCCCAGCCTCTTAGAGCCAGTTTTTGGGTTTTTGAGGGGTGCCAGAGTACTCCCTTTGGAAACTAGCCCCCTACTCTTCTTTCTTGCTGGCTAGGCACAGTCTCCCCTTGAGCAGTAGATTGTTATTGGCTCCCACTTCCCACAGGGCTCTGGGCCCTCTTGGAGCACTTTCCAATCTCCCCCACCCTTCCCTGCTCATAGAGCCCCTGTGCAGAGAAAATTGGCACAAAAGGCCATTTTATTTAAGGTTTATATAGGAAAAGCTCTTCTCTACCAGCCACAGATGTGGCTTCTCACTTGTGCTCACTGGTGACTCCACCAACCCTGATGTTTTACTTTCTCCCTCTGTAGCTTCCTTTCATTCCCCACTGGCCCTGCCTCCTATTCCCATGAGGATACTCTGATCAGAGGTGCTCTCTGGATGACTGCTCAGAAAGCCACACTTCCGGCTCCTATCCCAGCTGGGTATGTCAATCTCCTGCCCAGGGCCTCAAAGGGATGCAACAGCTTCATTTCTCCCAAAGCGAAGCACTAAAGTCCCCAGACTGAAGTCCAGGTGCTGCACAGCTTCCTTGGGGCCCACAGTAGTTTGGTACTGGGTATTTCATCTCTTTTCCAGGCGGCTGATCCTGCAAGAATCAAGGAGCCCCAGTGTAACTTAACTTAGAACTGCTGTCCTGAAAATGCATTGGCAATGGTGTTATCAACAAAGGAGAGAGCCAAGAGCCTTCCACTAATAAGCTGAATCTCAACTGTCTCATCTGTTCAGTAGAGCATAGAACCTCCTTGCTGCCTCACCCACCCCTGCAGGCTTATGCAGGAGTAAAGATAGTACCTACCTCATGAGTTTGCTGTGAATAAGTAAATGAGGTAATTCCCCTAGAACAGTATCTGCCCATACTAAACAATCAAATTTAGCTTTGCTCCCTTTATGTATGTAAACATCAAATTGGGCCAGAGGTTCTTAACCAAGGCACTATTGATATTTTGAGCTGGATAATTCTTCGTTGTGAGGGGCTGTCCCATGTATTGTGGAATGTTTAGCAGTATCTCTGGTTTCTGCCTACTAGACGCCAGTAATATCCCCCTGGTCGTGACAACCAAAACTGTCTCCAGACATCTCCGAATCCCTACAGGGCAAAATTGCCCCCAGGTTAGAACCACTGAACTGGACAATGTATATGAAAGTGGTATAAGTTATAAAGTCATTGAGAACAATTTCAAAATTATTATTATACATGTTTGTCCTCAGGAAGCTGATAGTCAACTGCTTCTGAAAGATCGAGCATCTCTACTAACACATGAGTTAACATGAACTCAAAACCCTTGTTTTTTTTTCAAGGTACCGGTTGTAATTGGCATCATATAAAACTGATGTCAATCATATGTTTATCTTTAAGTTAAATAAGTTTCTTTCCTATTGTCCAATTATACTTTTACATATCTGATTGTAATGTTACAGACATAAAAATAAGATTGATTTTAATCTCCATTTTTATTCACATTTGCCCACAGCCTGATTTTATTCCCTGTCTAGCTTATTTTGGGTTTAAAGACATATGCTGATTTTCATCTTTGATCAACCCTCAGCTTTGCCCCTGCCTGTCTGCCATGAGGCAGAGATGAGCTTGGAGGGTCATCTCCCAGTCTACCCCAAAGCTGAACAGGCTGCCCTTCTCTTGAATGGCCCTGTGGGAGTAAAAGGGGTCACATGTCCTAGGGAGAGCTCTCTCCTAAGCCAGCTAACATACTGCTTGCATTTTAAGATGACGGCAATAGCACTGAGTGCCCAGAACGGAAATCTCAGTATCAACAATGAGTTTAAGACAAATACAGAAATGTTGATCTGAAAATGAAACAGGAGGCTGTTAGTGATTTATTACCTGCTCTGCCTTCAGGGAGAGTTATTCTAATTACCTTATTCAGTGTCAGATGTTACAAAAATCTAGGAGTAAATATTTATAGAGATTATGAGACAGGCATAGTTCTGATAGTACAGATGTTGTAGGACCTTTTCGTTTAAATAAAGTCAGAGACAGCAAATACACATACATGTGCTTCCGTTCTGTGTCTGTATCCCCTTGGCTGCTCACTACTCAGGGCCGCCTATGGTGCTGACCCTGAATTTGTCCTCAGGTTCTTTAATTCCAAGCTCAGACAGCCATAACCCATCAGCTGGGAGGCAGGAGCATGGGACTGTCTAGAGAAGTAGTTCTCAACCTTCCTAATGCTGTGGCCTTTTAATACAGTTCCTCTGGGTCGCAACCCACAGGCTGAGAACCGCTGGTCTAGAGCAAGGACTCTGTAATCAAACTGCCTGTCCTCAAAGCCTGATTCCACAATCTGCTTGTAAAAATTAGGTAATAATAGTACCTATTCACTAGGCTAATTGAATCAATTTGTGTGAGCCAAATAGCAAGGGCTCAATAAATATCACCGATTAATATGATTAACCAAAGTGGCTTCCTTGTGAAACCTATTTACCATCCCTCTATTATAACATCTCTTCCTTTTTTAAATGAAGTTCAGTTCAACTATGTGATTGGTTTCCCAAATGGGGCAGCCTGCTACGCTGATCAGGCTAGACTTTGACCTTGTTGGAGTAGTGGGTTTAAATCTTTGTTCAAAAACTCCCAAATGTTTGCCTTCAGTTACAGCAGAGGTTGGGGCAAAGGGTGTGGCTGACTAAAAGTAAAGCCATCTCCACCCTCAGAAAACAGCCTATTTACCCAATACTGGGTTAGGAGTGCATGCATGAAAGAAATTCAAGACATGCATATGGCATTGTTGTTCTTGCCATCCAGCATCCCTACTGGTTACCAGATTTTATATATTCCGTATATATTCAGCTGTGTACATTGAACTCAGCATTAATGTTCCTCAAGTAAGAATCTGATGACCTGTGTGAGAAAGAATTTGCGTATGAAGGAATCTTTGGCTTATGTGCAAAGGAAAAAGTCTCTTCTGGAAAAACGTAGGCCTTACACATTCAGCAGGCCCTTGTGTCCACAGAAACAGTCATTGGCAATTAGGCAACTGCCAAAAGATCAGAGGCAGAAGCCCGCACATGAAACAGAGGTGGTGCAGGGAGATCACTGCCTTCTATCTCTGAGTTATGGGCAGCTGAGGCTGCCTCCCCCTGTGCCCAATCTGCTCTGAGCTTTTCCTGCTGTGGACTGAGGCCCCAGAGACTTTTACACACCCCAGTTTCATGCAGCTTACTGATCCCTTTTCACGTGAATGAAACATGCCTTTGATTTTGAATACTCACGTCTGTTTTGTGTAACGCTTAACTGATGTGCCAGAATCATTCTGTACCTTAAAGGGGGTCTTGCACTGGGTTATTAAAATCAGTCCTTCTGTGAAGAGTCACTTTGCTCACTTAAAGGATAACTGCCCTGCCTTTCTTAATGGGGCTCGACTTGTTAAACCTGGATTAGGGAAGAGAGGCACAAGCAAATCAGCAGTTGAAACCCAGCCAGAGCCTACCGATGAGTTAGGTCCAGCCACAAGAGAGGCTTCAAAGAAATATCATTATCTGCTGATCAGTTGATCTGGACCTCTCTGGGCCTTTTAGCCCTGCTACTGTGTAGGAACCCTGCTTCATACCATTAATTCTAGTAAGCCAACAGAGACCCACTGGTCCACTTCATTTGTTCAAATTACAGAATGTGTCATTTCTTCATCTAGTTCCTCATCACTGGAGACATCCGAGAAGTTTAATGATTTATCTGTTCAACCAATATTCTCTGTGTCTCTTCTAGGTAGGAGGTGCTCTGCCCAGTCCTGGGACTGCAGTGATGAGTTAGATGATGTCTCAACCCTCTGGGGGTGCTCAGAGCTGGAAGAGAAGATGGAAGTACAAGAGAGGGGAGGCTGCCATTCATGTATGTAACTTTGGTGAGTGCAATTACATGTTCAGCATTAAAAAAGCAAAGGAAGGGTAGAATTTAAATAAGGCAGACAAGTCCACTCCCAACTCCACCCTGCCACGGTCCAGTCTAGGTTGAGTGAAATGTAGTCTTCTGTTTCCTCACACCTCGCATAAGACAAGCGTGTCTGCTATCATGTGAGTCTCTAAGAGCAGTGTTTTTCAACCTTTTATGTCTCACAGCACCCTCAAACCTATAGTTAAACTTCCACAACACACTTATCTTGATCAAAAACAAAAGAAAACATACTCACTGTGCTTTGAACTTCTTTTGAAAATAATTTAATTAATGATCTTTAAAATTTTTCATGGCACACATAAGATCCTCTCATGGCACATTGGTTGAAAATCCCTGCTCTAGAGTTAAGATTATAGATTTTTAAAATTTCTTTTTATACCTTATGGATGATAAATTTAAGGCACTGTTCCACTGGCAGCTCAACCAAAGACATAGCCAACTGTCCCAATGCTGTGAGCAGTCTAAATTGTCTTCCAAGATGATTTGGACTTTATGGGGTTTTCATGCAAAGCATTTTAAATGCCGACTACAGAAACCAACAGTAAGAGGAGATTCCTCTGTTACACAGGAGGGGGGCCAGCCCATGGCTCTGCACAGTAGGGCTTCTCAAGGAAGCAGGGAAAGTTTCCTAGGGGAGGATGTTAACCAGTGGAAGGATGGTCGGGATAGGGTTAGAGGTGAGGGGAGCATGGGTAGAGAACATAAGGATGCAGGACTGACAGGACTTTGGAGGTGAGTGAGAGAAAGGAGTCAAGGGAGTTCTGAAGTTACAGCTTGGACTGCCAAGTGTGTAGTGAGCCACCCACACAGGAAGCAGCTGGCAGAAAAACAGTGGTGGGGGAGGTGATAAAATGTTGCATTTGGCACACACTAAGTTGAGTGACACCTGAGTCAGCAGCCCTTCTGGAGATGTGCAGGGCTGCCAAGGCAGGTTTGGAAATCATTGGTGACTGAGGCATGGGATTGAGTGTCAAACACATGCCCACCCCAGAGTAAGGGAAGAGGATTGACTATAAGGAAACCTGGAGGACACTAGTGTGGATAGGACAGGCACAGAGTGTGAGGCCTTCAAAAGGGCCTAAGTCTGAGCAGCAACGGAAAGCACGGCAGTGTCCAGACACCAAGGGAAGAGGAGTTTCAAAGTAGGAGAGTGATAAAGGATAGTGTGGAGAGGACCAGGAAGAGAAGGTCCAAGAGGCACCTGGCAAATCTCACAAGGCCGTAGAGCATCAAAGACGTAAGGGGCTGGCAGAGAAGCAGAAGTGGCTGTTTAATGAACTGCTGTGGAGCTCCCAGTCACCCTCCCAGTCAGTGGTGCTAACGGAAGCAAAACAAAAACAAAATGAGGAAACACCACTGGCCTTTGTGTGGCCTCTGGTGTGCTGGTTTCAGTACCCTTTCCCAGAACTCTCCCCCATCAGCCTGCCTGAAGTTTCCATGTTAGAATCTGTAGGCAGATCACCTAGGAGGACACATTAATTGACACCTGCTTAGTGTGGAGACTAAAGCCATTACCTAACCTGCCTTCTCAGGCCCCTGAGGGAATGGCAGTCATGGTTGGGAGACATGGTGGGGTTAATGAGACAGAGGCAGAGAGAACAGACCCCACCCCCCCATAACAGAGCCCCTGAATTTATAGGGGATGGGGTGATGTGAGCAAGTGACATCTTCCACCACATTTTCCACAGTTTAAAATTTTTTTGAATTTGACCAACTTGACCAATTGTGCTACAGAAGGAAACTTTAACTTATTGAGCACCTACTATAGACTGGTCCTTTACATAATTATCCCGCCACCCAGCCCTGATAGGTTGGCCTATTTCCCCCACCCATTTATTCTCTTCTAACCTGACATGAAGGGGGAAGGGTTTTAATTCCAAGTTCTCCATATTTTCAAGAAAAGCAAAATCAGTTTTGAGTTAATAGCCTTGTTATATATAAAAATCTATAACTTGTAATCTGTTAGTCACTATGGAGGACCTAGGATGTGCATTCATAATTTCATTTTATTCACACCACAGCTCTGTCGGGTAAATATTATCTCAGTATTACCCAGCTACTAAGTGCCTGCTCCAGTGCCTCTCCTCTTCTGTCAGAAAGCTCTGAAATGGTAACATTCTGCAGACTTCTTACCCTTAAAGTATTCAAGGACCCAGACAACATGCCAGCTCATGGCCTTGTCCCTACATACCTAGGTTATATGGTATAGCCATAGGCTACACACCTGTATTCCCCGTGACTGTACTGAATATTGTAGGCAATTGCAGGACAATGGTAAGTATTTGTATATCTAAACATATCGAGACATAGAAAGGCTGTAATAAAAATACTGTATGAAGACATTAAAAAATGTTATGCCCATGTAGAGCTCTTACATGAATGGAGATTACAGAATGAGTCAGTGAGTGAGTGGTTAGTGAATGTGAAGGCCTGGAACATAACTGTCTAGTACTATAGATTGTATAAAGACTGTATACTTATACTACAGTGAATTTATTAAAAATACTATTCTTTCTTCAATAATAAATTAGCCTTATAGCCAGGCGTGTGGCAGGCACCTGTAGTCCCAGCTTCTTGGGAGGTTGAGGCAAGAGAATCACTTAAGCCCAAGAGTTTGAAGTTGCTGTGAGCTGTTACACCACAGCACTCTACCGAGGGCGACATGGCAAGACTCTGTCTATAAATAAATAAATAAATAAATAAATAATAAAATAAATTAGCCTTGACTTACTGTTAACTTTTTTCCTTGATAAACGTTTTGAGGTTTTAAAAAGTTTCTGACACTTATGGAATAATACTTAACTTAAAACACCAACACATCGGGTGGCTCCTGTGGCTCAAAGGAGTAGGGCACCGGCTCCGTATGCCAGAGGTGGCGGGTTCAAACCCAGCCCCAGCCAAAAACTGCAAAAAAACCCCACCAACACATCATACAGCTGTATAAAAATACTTTCTTTTAATATCTTTATTCCATAAGTTTATTTTTAACATTTTAATTTTTTTAACTTTTTTTTTTTTTTTTAATTAAGGGCCAGGTGCAGTGGCTGATACCTTTAATCTAGCACTTTGGGAGGCCAAGGTGGGTGGATTGCTTGAGCTCAGGAGTTTGAGACCAGCCTGAACAAGACTGAGACCCTGTCTTTACTAAAAATGAACACTTAAGTCCAACAGTTTAAGGTTGCTGTGAGCTACAACACCATGGCATTCTACTGAGGGCAAAAAAGTGAGACTCTGTCTCCAAAAAAAAAAAACTTAAGACACACACACTTTAGCCTAGGCCTACATGGGGTAAGAATCATCATGATGCCACCAGGTGACAGGAGTTTTTCGCTCCATTATAATCTTATGGGACCACTGTCATATACTATGTGTGCTGTCTGTTGTTGACCAAAATGTCACCATATGGCATGTGAGTACACTTGCGTATTTACCACTCTTCTGAATAAAAGTTGTTTCTACCCTATACAACAGTAGTGAAAGGTCACCTAAATTGGAATAGCAGAAGAAGTTGGGCAGCTTTGTCTTTTATTTTTGCCTTCACCTTGCATCTGTCCCCAAGTATAGGGATAATGTCTTATTCTTGTTACATTTCCTAGCACTTAACCCAATGCCTGGGTTGTAGTGGGTAATAAACAAGTATATGACAATCAATCGATAAACTGATGAATAAAATATAATTGCTAAGATTATCTATCATCATTTGATCTGCTAAACTATTTCTTCAGTGATCCATTTTTTCTGCACATTTGACTTGCCATTCTTTTTGCTGATCTCCTTGTCTATTCTACAACATAGATATTTTGTTTTGTTTTTGAGACCAGATCTTGCTTTGTTGCCTGGGCCAGAATGCAGGAGCATTATCATAACCGAAAGCAACCTCAAACTTCTGGGCTCAAGTGATCCTCCTGCCTCAGCCTCCCAAGTAGCTGGGAAGATAGATATGTGCCACTGCACCCAGCTAACATTTTTTGGTTTTGTATTCTGGTTTCTGATATCCACATCAGACCATTCATGTTTTGTTGATTCATTTCAACCCTGTGCTAGAGATTCCTCATTTTTCATAAAGGGTAAATCCTCAGTTTCTACTTAGGCACATAAATTCTCAAAAACAATATCTTCCTTTCTCCCTTGTAGCTAAGTATGGCCATATAACTTAGTTCTGGCAGGTGGAAGGAAAGCAGAGGTGTCCTATAAGAACATGTAGGAAAGTTCTGTGGTGCTAGTCTCCAAAGATGGCCCCCCCAATTTCTCTTCCTCCCTGTATGTGCATACCACTCTTTACATCAAGAGATAGAGCATGTCCACCCCTTCTCTGTGCTGGGCCATGAATGCTTTAACCAATAGAATACAGTAAGAGGGACATTCTGGGACATCCAAGGCCTTAACTATGAGGTTTGGCAACTTCCATTTCCATCCTCTTGACTTCATGCTTGGAATAATTCTTTTTAAAGTCAGCTTCTGTGCTGTGAGGAAGTACGAACAAGTGAGGAAAAACCCTCATAAAAGAGACCTGAGGCTTCTGACAATGACCTCAACTAAGCTCCTAGCCAAAAGCAAATACCAACTTGCATGTGGATGAGGTCATTTTAGACCTATCCACTGTCTCAGAATGCTGCCCAACACCATGTAAAGCAGGCTACTCATAGAATCATAACATGATAAATTATTGTTGTGTTAAGCCAGTAAGTTTGGGGTGGTTTTTTACTCTACAGTAGAAAATGAAAACACCTTCCTTAAAACTCAGTTATCACATGCTGCTGTAGTTTGGATATTTGTTTCCTCCAAACCTCCTTTTGAAATATGATCCCTAGTGTCGGAGGCAGGACCTAATGGGAAATGTTTGGGTCATGAGGACAGATCCCCTATGAATAGATTAATGCCCTCCCTCAGGGATAAGTGAGTTCTCACTCTGTTAGTTCCTCTGAGAGCTGGTTGTTAAAAAGAGCCTCCCTCCTTCTCTGTCTTGCTTCCGGTCCTGCCATGTAATCTCTGCACATGCTGCTCCCCTTGAATTCTGCCATGAGTGGAAGCAGCCTGCAGCCCTCACCAGAAGCAGATGCTGGCACCATGCTTATAGAACTGCAGAACCGTGAGCCAAATAAACCTCTTTAATGTATAAATAACCCTGCCTCAGTTCCTCCTTTACAGCAACAGTAAATGGACTAAGACCTATGTTCTTTGCCTCTTCTTTTTTCCCTTTCTCCTTTCTGTTGGCTGGAATATGTACAAGATGACCAGAGCTGGAGCAACCATGTTGGGCTCTGAGGTGACCTTGGAAATGAAGGTCATGCAAAAGGAGATAACTTGAGGTATCTCTGCTTCACACATTTGCATGGAAGAAATGAACTTATATCTTGATAAGACACTGTTATCTTGAGTCTCGGGCAAGGTGAACCTCATTCTGATTGATGCAGACTCATGCTCAGGTACTACTCAAATGATAACTTTTGCACTTTCCCTTAGTTTCTTTGCCTTGATTATTCTTTTACTTGTTTTTGAATTAACTTAGTTTTATCAAAGACAAAGTTTTAACTTTCAGTTTTAAAACTGAAATAATTTGGGAGTTCCAGTTACTGACAGGATGATGGATTAGTTTAGCCTCACCAATTCCTTCCTCTAAATCTTACATCAGAAATGCCAGAAAACCCAGAAATAAATTGTGTGAAACTCACAAAAACACATGAAAAAAACCTATGGTGTAACAATAGACATTGTCCTGATGTGAAGGAGAACTGGAAGCCCAGAGCTCAACATAGCTGAATGCAGTGAATGAGACAGGGAGACTGGGTTTCAAAGAGATTTCTAGGTGCACCCTTTGCTCTTTAACATTATCCAAGGTGGGCTCGGTGCCTGTGGCTCAAGTGGCTGGGGTGCTAGCCATGTACACCTGAGCTGACGGGATCGAATCCAGCCCAGCCCGCCAAACAACAATGACAGCTGCAACCAAAAAATGGCCAGGCATTGTGGCGGGCGCCTGTAGTCCCAGCTACTTGGGAGGCAGAGGCAGCAGACTCACTTGAGCCCAGGAATTGGAGGTTGCTGTGAGCTGTGATGCCACAGCACTCTATCCAGGGTGACAGCTTGAGGCTCTGTCTCAAAAAAAAAAAAAAAAAACATTATCCAAGGTGGACCTTTGCCCACCCCAACACCACAGTCAGGGAGAATAAATAGTGGCCAACTCTGTACTGCCAGGGTTGCCAAGGTAACATCAAAGTGGACACCTCCCGGAGCTGGGTAGTAAAGAATCAGTTAACAATGGGGTCAAGCAGACTGACCAGTCCCTTAGCATTCCTTCCTTAGCTCCCCCTGCTTTACAGGGACTCTTTCTTCACAATTTTTGAAAAAGAGCAAGACCAGGGTAAAAGTCTGCATTGTAATCCCTGGGATGAGTTCTCATTCTTTGTGCACTCTCAATGCCAAACTTACCAGGGAAGATTGAAGCTAGGGCTTGTACTTCAGTCCTTCTCACGAGCATAGGCATCTATTACCTTTACGACGGGATTTCTCAATCTTGGTACTATTGAAATTTTAACCAGGTAAGTTTTTGTTGTTGCAAGCTGTCTGTACATTGTAGGATTTTTAGGCAAATCCCTGGCCTCTACCCACTAATATATAGTACCATACTCCCCCACCTCTTTCCCTACTCCTGGGTTGTGACAACCAAAAATATCTCCTGTTGGGGCAAGACCTATTGTAGAAGAACAGGTGTAAGGCCACTGCATTGCAGCATGACAGCTCTGAATATGAACTCATAGGAACAAAATCATTAGACTTCTTGGGGAAGCCACTGGTACAAAAGAAAAACAGCAAATGAAAAAAATCTGACTTAGACAAAATAAATTAAGCAGACCACACAGAACAAGAAAGAAAAATAATCATCTTAAACAGATAAGAAAAGATATTAGAAATCCAAAGGCATACAAGAGCCCCAAGAAGAATTTCTGAGTATGTAATAAAAATAACTGAAACAAAAATTCAATAGATTGTAAGAGGGACTTTACCCAATAAATGCAACCAGTGTAACATGGTTTCTTATACCCTCAATGAATCCCCAACAATAAAAAAAAAAATTCAACAGATTGATTATTGAATAGTAGATGGAATAGCAGCATAGGCATAGAATAAATCCAAGTAGTGGAAGATTAGTTCTAGAAAGCATGAGGATGGGTTGTATAGTTGAAATATAAAAAAGAGACATGCAGACTCGGCACCTGTAGCACAGTGGTTACCGTGCCAGCCACATACACCAAGTGTGGCAGGTTTGAACCCGGCCCGGGCCAACTAAACAACTGCAACAAAAAAATAGCTGGGTATTGTGGCGGGTACCTGTAGTCCCATCTACTTGGGAGGCTGAGGTAAGAGAATTGCTTAAGCACAAGAGTTTGAGGTTGCTGTGAGCTGTGACGCCACAGCACTCTATCAAGGGTGACATAGTGAGACTCTGTCTCAAAAAAAAGTAAAAAAAAAAAAGACATGCAAATAAAAGTAGAACCATCAACATTCAAATAGTAGAAGTCCCAGAATAAGAAGAACAATATCAAGAGTGGAATAGTTAAAGAATGTAAAAACAGAATTTCTCAGATTAGAAAGCGTTTCAAAACCTCAAAGTACAAGTACTCTTCACAATATAAGAAACTTAAGAAAAAATTTACCTAGCTACATTTTTATATCATTTAAGCACATCAAAGACAAAGAGAAAAATCTGAATACTTCTACATACAAAGCAGATTGCCTAAAGAAGAACAAGAATCAGGCCCACATCAAATTTCTCAGCAGTGACATCTGCAAGAAGCCCACAGAGGAAGATTTTCAATATTAAAGCAAAAACTTGGGACCTAACATTCCAAGCTCAGCTAAACTATTCTTTAAATGTACCAGTGAATAATAAAAACTAATGTTAGTAATTAATGTTCACCACACAGAAACCCTCTCTGAAAATCTTAGAGGAAGTGCTCTAGCAAAAAGAAAAAAACACCAAGGGGATGTGACCCAAAATGGAAGGGTAAATACATAACTTGGTATATTTCACTATTGTAAAACTCAGCAAACATCACAACAAAATAAGCAAACAGAAGACATGCATGACAATTGGTAACTAAAACTAACCAGATAGGTTAAATGTCCTTTGCTTGAGATGATACATTTATTTTTTTATTTATTTTTTATTAAATCAAAGTGGTGTGTAAATGCAATCATGGGGTACAATGTGCTGGCTTTATATACAGTTTGAAATATTTTCATCGAACTGGTTGACATAGCTTTCATGACATTTTCTTAGTTATTGTGTACAGACATTTATATCTTACATTTAGTAAGTTTCATCTGTACCCTTCCAAGATGCGCCGTAAGTGTGGACCCACCAATGAGATGATACATTTAATTTCTTTTTTTTTTTTTTTTTTTTGAGACAGAGCCTCAAGCTGTTACCCTCACAGCAACCTCCAATTCCTGGGTAAAAGTGAGTCTCTTGCCTCTGCCTCCCAAGTAGCTGGGACGACAGGCACCCGCCACAACGCCTGGCCATTTTTTGGTTGCAGCCGTCATTGTTTGGTGGACCCGGGCTGGATTCAAACCCATCAGCTCAGGTGTACGTGGCTGGCGCCTTAGCCCTCTGAGCCACAGGCGCCGAGCCGATACATTTAATTTCATTGTTCTAGTAGTTGTCCATAACTTACTAAAACACACGTTGATTTAATTGTCCTTTTCTGATGGCAAGTAGAAAGGGAGAATTAAAAAAGGAAAAAGGAAGTGTGATGAATAGAATACATGAAAAGGAAGACTGTATATTTTAAAAAACTAACTAATATAAAACAATAATGACAGAGAGGGTCATTATCTGATATTATCTATGAAAGGGACACTGAAAGCAAAAAGATACAAAAAGATTAAAAATATAGAAGAGAAAAATATACCAGAGAAATATGATCTGTGAAAAGATATCTACTTTTTATGACATAATATTCAGGAATAAAGCAATTTTATCATCAGACCAATAGATACATAACAAAGAAGGATGTTATTAGTGGTAAAACATAATTCAATAGATATATGATTATACCTGTATAGTCTCCTAAGAAAGCTTTGAAATACATACATACATATATAAACATACATATGTAATACCCACATATATATGTAATACTCAAAATGACAATTGATATAAATAAGTCAACAAGTGCACTTGATAGATGAAATTCCCAGGCATAAGCATTTGTCATACTCATGGCAGTACAAACAAGATCTGTGCATTTTACTGTATGTAATTATTCCTTGTCTCAGTTCTGGTACTCCAAGAAGCAGGAGCCAAAAAAGATTAGACTGGCCAGGGATTTACTAGGGAAAAAATTCTTGTGAAGGGTAAAGGGGATGGAGAAGAAAAAGATGGGGAGAATCTTCACACTGCAGCGCACCTCTGATACCTGAGAAAGGAGAGAGGGAAGGAAGGAAGAATGGACAGGATGAATCCTAGACTGCAACAGGGTCCTAAGAAGTATTTCAGCCAGACCAGTGGGGAGCCCTCAAGCCAAGGTTTGCATCAGGAGAAAATGAACCACTTCTCTCACCCCCTGTTGCGCCCAGTCGTTGGCTGAGAGTGGCCTGCGAAGGTGTGACCCAGATGGTGGAGCAGAGAGACAGCAGCAGCTCTCAGTTAACCATGCTCTTAAAGAAAATCTGAGTGGCACATGTCCATGGCTGCTGCATGCCTCTATATAGTTTGAGGAAAAACCCAATAGCATTCCTGTACACCAGCAGTAACCACATTTAAAACAGAACCAATAGCCAGGTGTATGGCTCACCCCCATAATCCTAACACTTTGGGAGCCTAAGACACCTATAGTCCCAGCTACTGGGGAGGCTGAGGCAAGAGAATCATTTAAGCCCAAGTGTTTGGGGTTGCTGTGAACTGTTGATCCCATAGCACTTTACCAAGGCGCCAAAGTGAGACTCTGTCTCAAAAACAAACAAAAACAAAAAAAATCAGAACCAATTAAGTTAGCATTCTCAATAGCAGTCAAACCATAAAGTCTCCTGACCAAATCAAACAGTAGCAGACTTTTACCCAGAAACTTGATTAAAGGGCATTTAAAAAAATAAATGAACAGACTACTCTATATTCATATGTGGAATGACTAACATGTAAACATGCTGATTCAGCTCAAAATAATTTCAATTTTAATGCAAATTCAATTAAAATCATTCAAGGACTTTTGATAACACTGACAAATTTCTTCTAAGATATATATGAAAAAATTGGTTCTGTAAGTAGCTAAATCAATTTTGAAGAATAGAAGGGGTAATTTTCCCTACTACATATAGAGAAATTTCAGCCTAGCTCATAGCAACATAGTGATAAAAATAAAGTGAAACTGGATAAGGAAAAGGCAAATACATGAACAAGAAGACCAGAGAGTTCATGCGCGGGAAGCTAAGTATGATTGTGATGGTGCCACAAACCAGGGAGGAAAATACAGGTCATTTAGCAGATGGTTCCCATGAACTGAACTGTGTCCCACCAAAATTCGTATGTTGAAGATCTAACCCTGATGTGACTATATTTGGAAGTAGTGCCTTAAGAGCTAATTAAGTTTAAATGAGGTCTTGAGAGTGGACTCCTAATCCAATGGAATTGGTGGCCTTATAAGAAGAAAGAGCTTCCAGGTTGGTGACCACCTCGAGGTTGTGGGAGAGGGGCACCCAAGAGAGGCACACACCTCCTACCCATATTTGGCCTTGTGCGTACAGGCAGTCCCTGCATTACCAATGAGATAGCTTCTATAGGTTTGTTCTTAAGTTGAATTTATATGTAAGTTTGAACAAATACATTTACCTATTACCTATAATAGTCTCTTTTCATAAGTTCAAGCTATATGTCAGTCATATATGCTATATGTTTGCAACTTGGGGACTCACTGTAATACCCTTCGTTCATAAGCATGAGTTGTACACAAGTCAGTTGTTTGTAACTTGGGGGACTGCCTGTATCTTCCTTTTGGCTATTCCTGAGTTGAAATGTCCATGTCTGTTTCATCACCATCTTAGTAGCATCAAAAGCTACCTTTATAAAAACTGGAAGCAATTTGACAGGTTCATTACCTTGCTGGGCTTCACCCTTCCTCTGGCTGGAACTGTGACATTGGGGCTGAGGTCAGACTACAGGGTATTACCACACAGGGGACACTTTGGGAGAGAGAACAAAGAGACAAGATCAGATGGAGAGATTGCCTGACCCATCTCTCACTTCCCCAGGGCAGAGGAAAGGGTTTGTAGGAGCTGTGGACCATGCTTTGAAATGCTTTTCTTGCCCAAAGAGCGTGTTAGCCATTTAGACCACAAAGGTGTCAGGAAGCACCTGCATGAAGGTGAAGCACCTGAAAGACCTCTGAAAACCCCTCAAAGAATTATAGAATGGAAAAAAATTTTGAAGTGACATCCCATCACCTTTGCCATATTCTGTTAATCAGAAGGGAGCCACTAGGTCAAGCCCGCATTCAGTAGAGAGGATTGCACAAGTGCATGAATCCCAGGAGGCAGGGGTCCCTGGGAACCACTTCAGAGGTTGCCTGACACAAGCAGTTCACAAAGGACCAGATGCAAGTCAAACACAATAAAATGTGTTGAACCTCACTAGTACTCAACAAAATACAAGTTAAAATAGCAATTATCTACCATTTTTACTCTACATTTGACTAAAAACTTTTTTTTTAAGCAGTAACATGGAGTGCATGGAAAGGCATGCAGAAACTGGTACTTTCTTATGCTGGAGGTGGAAGTATGAACTGTTAAACCTTTGGAGAAAGCAATGCATCAGGGTAATTAAAATATTACATGGCCTGGCAATATCCTTCACAGCAATTTATTTCATAGAAATAAAAGCACCAGGTTTGAGAACCTACGTGCAAAGATGGTCTATTGTAACATTATCTGTACTGGCAAAACAAAACAAAACCATAACACCCTGGAAAAATCCTGAGTGACCTTCAGTAAGGGAAAGATTGAAGAATTATGATAAAACCAAACTATGAAATATTCTTATGCAATTATTAATATGTTTATGATTGGGTGTAGTGAAAAGTGTGGTATCATATACATCAGACTATTAATATGTATTATCACATCAAAATTATAGAGGGAAAGGGATATTATTAATTTTAATATACCTTAATATAATTTGAGCTTTTATAGCAAACATTTATTGCTTTTAATATTTAACAAAGGCAAAAATAATATTTTGAAAAGATTTATAAACAAATTTTTTGATTAAATCTCACCAATATATTTACGCTTCCAGAAGAAGTAAAATTACATTGGAATTTTTCTTGGAATTACATTAAATGTTTAAATTATTTTCTCTTATTTATACATTTTAAAAGTAGAAATTCATTCATTCATTCTGTTTATATTCCCTAAGTATATCCTATCTGCTGTATGCAAAAACAATGGTTACAAGAGTAAAGCCTTTCACTGTGATAAATCCATCCTTCTCATGAATAAGAAGGGGAAGAGGCATTTTTGCAGCGCTGGAGACATGGGTCTTCTTTTCACCTGTTAAACTAAACCAAACTGCCCCATTTTGAAGATACCATCTTGAGAAATGTGCTATCTGTGGTGAGTATGATTTCTGACAAGTGAACTATTTATAGGAATCAAACAGGAGAGAGGTGGAGGCCATGTGCACTGGCAATCTAAGAACTTGAGGTGAAGGTATTCCTGGACATTATTGTGTAGTCTGGAGGAAAGATAAGCAGAGAACAAGATGAAGAAGAAAGCAGAGCATAAATGTGGAAGAAACTTTGGGCAATGATGATATTCTTGAGCCTCTGAATTAGTCAAACTTGGAACCTCTCTGTGCTAGACTTTTTGTTATTTAGACCTTTTGAGTTAGCTTTCTAGAACTTTGTAGAAATGGTAAGGTGGTTATTTATCTTCTAATTCTCTGAATTGGAAATTAATTAATTTCTTTTCTTCCTTTTTCCTCTTTCTTTTTTGCAAGTGCACATGTAGTGACTCCCTCATAAGACATTTCCCTCTGGAAGATGGGTGGGGGGAGGGTAATTGGTGGGACCACACCTACGGTGCATCTTAGAAGGGTACAGGTGAAACTTACTAAATGCAGAATATAAATGTCTGAACACAATAACTAAGAAAATGCCATGAAAGCTATGTTAACCAGTTTGTTGAAAATATTTCAAATTGTATATAAAACCAGCACATTGTACCCCATGATTGCATTAATACACACAGCTATGATTTAAATAAAAAAAAAAAAAAGAGTGTCTCTGACAGTGGATCCAAGAATTTTCTGCATCACAATCATGTAGGGCATTTAGTTAAAGCTCACAACAACGAAATGGGAGGATAAGCCAACAGATTGTTTTCTTAAGAAATAGTTACTATAGGGGAAAGAGAACACAAGGTTAATGGGACAGGGATGAAACGAAACATTTTTTAGCTTGTTTTACCGATTTGATCTTTAAATTTTCTTTTGGAAACATTTAGATGAGTACTTTTTAAAAAGAGTTTAAAGAAAAAGATTAGCCTTAAATGCCCACCAGCCCAGGAATGGATTAACAAACTGTGGTATATGTACACTACGGAATACTATTCAGCCATTAAATAAAATGGAGACTTTACAACCTTTGTATTAACCTGGATGGAAATGGAACACATTATTCTTAGTAAAGCATCACAAGAATGGAGAAGCATGAATCCCATGTACTCTATTTTGATATGAAGACAATTAATGACACGGTGAGGGTGAGGGAAGAGGAGAGCAGAGAGAGAAAGAATGAGGGAGGGGTGGGGAAAGGAACAGCAGAGAGAGGGAAGGAGCGAGGGGGGTGGGGTCTTGGTGTGTGCCACACCTTTGGGGGGCAAAACACAATTGTAAGAGGGACTTTACCTACAAATGCAATCAGTGTAACATGGTTTCTTGTACCCCCAATGAATCCCCAACAATAAAAAAAAAAAAGTAAAAAAAAAAAGCTTAATGATACAAATGAATTGACTTTCAATTCAGGCCCTTGAGCTTATAAGTTATTACTCCCATTCTTATGACAAGAAACATCTGGACAAGCTGAAATGCAATGACTCTTTTGGACCCACTAGAAAACTGAGGTTGCAGGGCACAGTGCCACTCCAAAATATGGAGAGACAGGAGGATCCAGAGAGTCACAGCTGAGATCTGTTTACCCAGAGTAGAAACCACTAGAGCCATGAACTGATAGGAACAATTAAATGGTCATTTTCATGAATTGTTGCAGGCTGAATGTGAATTAGTGCAAGAGTAAGAAGCTCCTAGGGACCTGAGTCCTAAAGAAACCCACCCAAATTTTCATGGGTTTTACCTCTAGTGACTCAGGTTCTTGTGAAGATCTGAGAAAGATCCAGGCACAATGCTTCATGCCTGTAATCCCAGGTGACTCAAGTGGATGACTTGAGGCCAACAATTAGAGACCAGCCTGGGCAACACAGCAAGATCCCATCTCTACAAAAAAAAAGTCTGAGAAAGGTCCCCTTGTGGTTCTGGCAAGTGAGAGGAAAACACTAATAGTTGTGAAGTATGTCTCTAGCGTTTTCCATAACAAAGTGTTACTCTCATTAGCGCCTTCAGGGGAGAGCATTACTTCCACTCCAACCTCTTGTAGCCTCACTGTCTTATCTAAGAGGAAGAGAGGAAAAGAAGCTACTGAAGGACAAATACTTGTGACCGTTACAGTCCAGAAACACAGGCCCACTGAAAGGTTCAACTGGAGTATTACAGAAAGCTTCCCATTCCTCACACCTTACCACTACACCAACAGGCTTCCAGTAAAATAATAATGTATCTGAGGAAGAAGACTTCCTTCAGGAAGTCCTAAGTCAAAAGGAAAGATGAAAAACAAAGACACTAAGTGAATTTTAATCCTCTGGCACGTATAGCTAGAGCAAACATTAAAGTTCAACTTTTATTCCAATTAACATAGATCCTCACACTAAAGACAGCTCCTATTAGCCAACACATTGTTTTCAATAATTACAAGGCATGCCAAAAGACAAGACAAATACTGGCAAGCATAAGAACCAGTCTCAGTTATAACACAGACGTTCAAATTATCAGGCAGAGGATTTAAAATTGTGATCACTATTGTCATATGTCATTTCTGACACCACTCGTCAGTGCCCAGGACTGGCCAGGTCTCAGGGCCCGGCTTAACTAGGTTCCGACACGGACCACTAAGTTGCCTTGCTCAGGTACAGTTTCTCTTAGGTGCCTGAGAACTATCTACTTTAGCTGGAGACAGAGAGTGTCTTAGAGAGAGTAAAGCAGTCTTCTTAGAAAGATAGATCTTAATCTTTAGCGGAGCTTGGTAATCTTCAGCAGAGAGACGCCGTGCTAGCGTTCTGCAGGCAGAAGAGGAGACTAAGAGTCAGAGTAAGTGGGTCCATGATAGAAGCACATGCTTCCGATTGCCTGCTCCTCCAGCCTAATATAAGACTCATCTCGTGCCTCTCAACACCACAGGTGCAGAGACTGCCAATTCACCACTGCTCTCATCTCATGAGCTCTCATGCTTGGTAGGAGAGCTAAATCCCTCTCCATGCCCTTTCCACCAAGGTGTTCCATTATTGAGCTATACAGGTATTTCTTATAGCTCTCACTCCCAGCCATAGGGTATACGAGCTACAACACACTATGTTAAGATGCTAGTGGAAAACATAAACAATATGCAAAACCAGACAGGTAACTTAAACAGAAAGATGGAAGTTCTAAGAAAATCAAAAGGGAATACTTGAGATCACGAACACTATAATAGAAATGAAGAATATTTTTAATGGGCTCATTCATGAATGGACTTGATACAGCTAAGAAAAGAAATCAGTGAGCCTGAAGATAGGTCACTAGAAACTTACCAAACAGAAATGCAAAGACAAACAAGAATGAAAAATAAGGAACAGAAAATCCAAGAACTGTAGGACAGTTTCAAAATATGTAATATACATATAATTGGAATATCAGGAAAAGACAAAAACATATCCTAAGAAATAACCAAAGTAATAAAGACCAAGAGCTTTCCAAGATTAGTGATAGACACCAAACTACAGGTGCAGGGATTTCAGAATACACCAAGGAAAAATACTAAACAAACAAAAACAAAATTCCCTCCACTTAGGCATACGGTATGTAAAATGCAAAAAGCCAAATACAAAGAGAAAATCTTGAAAAAAAGCCAAAGGAAAAGAAAACACCTTACCTATAAAAGAAACAAGGTAGGACTTACAATGTACTTGTGAGAAATTATCCAAGTAAGAGGAGAATAAAGTGATAAAGTGTTATAAGAAAGAAAAAACTCCAACCAAGAATTCTGCATCCAGAAAAATCAACCTTCAAAAGTGAAGAAATACACAATGATGTCTAGAAAGTATACAGCCGTGGAATATGACACATATTAGGTTAAGTATGAAATGTCCAACTACCTTAAGTACTAAATTTGAGAGTTGATATCTCTAACATTTCACTTCGACCCTTCTTGTGTTATATTTATTGTGAAGGTAGGTACCTTGCTTGGTCTTTCAAATGTACATTTTGGCTTGTGATTATTTTTCAAATTGTTTTTTGGAGTAACTTGTGTGAAACCATTCGTAAGTCAAAAATTCATGTTATTTTCAAACATGAATTCCATCATGGAACCAATACAGCACAGATAGCTCAAAATACCAACAAACTATTTGGGAAGGATGTGGCTAATGAGTTCCATTATGGTGATTTTAATCTTGAAAGGAGCCACGTGGGCGACTTGAAACCAAAGTGGATAATGATGAGCTGAAAGCTATAGTGGAAATGAATTCATTCAACCTATGCATGAATTAGCAGCAAGGTTTGATGTTACTATTCCAACAGCACTGGACCATTCAAAATAACTGACAATGTAAAATAGCTGGATAGATGAGTTCTGTGTGAATTAAACAAGCGTCAGAAGAGAATCATCTTGAAGCTTGCTTTTCTTTGCTGTCACCACATAAAGGTGAACCATTTCTATACTATATTGGTATGTGTGATGAAAAATTGATTGTTTTGACAATCACAAGTGCACAATGGGTGGATAAAGATGAAGTGCCAAAACACAATCCAAACAGAATATTCCTTAAAAAAAATCCAGTAATGGCATCTGTCTGGTGGCCCAATGCTGATATTATCCACTAAAACCTCATGAAACCTAGTCAGTTGATTCCAGTGAATGTCTATGGCAACCAAATGGATGAAATGATGAGGATACTTGTGATTAAGCAGCAGAGATTGGTCAGTAGAGATAGGCCAATACTCTCACAAGGTAACACTTGACCACATATTATACAAACAACGCTGCTCAAACTACAGAAGCTGAACTTGGAAACTCTGTCATCCACAGTTTTTACCAGATCTTGCACCAACTGACTACCACTTCTCCAAGGCTCTGGGTCACTTCTTGCAAGAAAAAATATTCAATTCTCAACAAGCTGTGGAAAATGCCTTTCTTGATTTCATCACCACTTGCTCTCCAGTCTTCTTTGCTGCTGGATACACAAGCTACCATTAAGAAGGCAAAACTGTGTCTATAGTTCAAGTGCATACTTTGGTTTAATGTACTGCTTCTTGTTTGATATATAATAAGCTACACTTTAGATTTGAAATCAGACATTTCATATTTAATGATGTAATAGTATTAACAATGCCTGGATACTTCTGGACACCCCTCACAGAAATTTTAGATACGCAAGAATGAAGAAATTCATTGATCCTTTCCACCAGACCTTCCTTGTGATAAATGTTAAAAGAACTTCAAAGAGAAGGAAAATGATATCGGAAACTCAGATCTACATAAAGAAAATAAGAGCATTGGGGGAGGAATAAATAAAGGCAAAAGAAAATCTTTTATTTATCTTTTTGTTAATTGATCTAGAAGATTGTTATGGTTTAAAGGAATAATTGTAATAACCTAATGGGTGATTAAAGCTTATAGACAAGTAAATAAATGACAGGAATATCATAAGGGACAGAAGAGAGGAATTGGAAATACTCTGCAATAAGGTAGCTGCTTTACATATAAAGTGGAAGAGTAGTATTAGTTAGATTAGTTAGAAATGTATATAGAGCACTCTGCAGCAACCACTACCATTTTAAAGAAAGAATTATGGTACACTATAAGAGTGTAAGAGACAAAACGCACAATTCAAATAAGGCAGAAAAAGAAGTCTTGGACAATAGATAATAAACAGTAATACAGATAGTTGACATTAACATAAATATATCAAAATTCACTTTAAATATGAATGTTTAAATACACCAATTAAAAGATAGAGATTATCAGAGTAGATTTTAAAAACTAGACTCAATACATATAGACTGTCTACAGAAACACACTTCAAAGAAGAAGACTCTGCTGAATTACAAGTAAAGGGAGAGATATACCATGCCAACACTACTCAAAAGAAAGCTGAAATAACTCTATTAATTGCAGAGGGAGCAGACTTCAGAAAAAATGGAAATTACCAAGAACAAAGAGGGGCACTACATAATAATAAAAGGATCCATTCTCTCCACTACATAATGATAAAAAAAATCTATTCTCCATCCATCAATCTTGTTTGCTTTTATTTCCAACATATATCCTGAATTTGTCTCTATCTCTGTCTCCACAGTTGCCACCCCTTTTCAAGTCGCCATACAACTTGCCTAGACCTTAACCCTAATTCTAATGCAAATCCTAAATCTGCCCCTACCCCTAACCCTACTATTGCTGCAATAATGTTGCATAAAGAACCAAAAACATCATGGCTGATGATAATAAGTGTTTCTTTCCTTCAGTCATAGGTATGCTGTTAGCTGAGGCAGCTCCACTTCAGACTGCAGGTGATTTATGCTTGGCTTAAGACAGTATGTTGTGTTCAGGTCTTCTCTGAAGTTCTTTCACTATCCTTAAACCAGTAGCCATTGGAATGTAGTCTCCTACTGATAGCAGAAATGCAAAAGCAAGGTAAGTTGCATGGGAACATTTTAAACCTCTGCTTTATCTCATCCCCTCACATAGTCACAGTAAGTCACAAGACCAAGCCCAAAGTCAATAAACAAGGAGGTATTGCTCTAACAAGGAAGGAGATGTGAGTGAATATTTACTGGAAAATATTCCAATGAGATTTCCTAGGGAAAGAGTGTAGCCAAGAAAAAGTCCTGGGGCCATGCCTAGGACACTCCAGAGCTTTTGAAATCAAACAGAAAAGGTGGAGCCAGCAAAGAGACCGAGAAGACAGAAATATGGAAGGAAACTGGAACACTGTAGTGTCCCAGAAGCTGAGAGAAGGAATGAAAGGTCATTTGGGATGGATAAGAGTGAATATAATGAGAAGAAGAATTAATGACTAGAGTTGGCAATGTAGAAATGATTGGCGATCTTGACAATCAGATTCAGAGAATTAGTGAGGCCTGGAGAGAAGTGAGTTTAGGAAAGAAAGGGTTATAAAGTAGTAGATTTTATGTCTATAAACAACTCTTTCTAGAATTTTCACTATGATGAAGAATCAGGGCTGAGGGTTATGACAGCAAGAGTAATATTTTTAAAAATAGGTGATGTTAGAGAATATTAGAATATTTATAGGCAGGTCTAAGAAGGGAGAAACTAATGAAGCAGCAGAGGAGAGGTTCCTGAAAGGACTCTAATCTGACTTTGTAGATATATATGCCAATATCCATTTCCCCTTCTTTCTTACCAACAGAACTCCACGTTTTGTTTGAAGTGGTGATGTAATCAGCTACAAATACCATTCCTTCAGATGACCTTACCGATAAGGATAGACAAGAAATACAGTTTTCTCGAATGATGAACACACTGTGCATCCCTGAGAAAGTTTTACTCTGCTGATGTAAGGTTTATCCCTTCCTGCCTCCAATGTGAAAGTGATACTTGGAGCTGCAGTGGTCATTTTGCAACTATGTGCCAGAAGCGAGCAGAGCAGAAAGATGGAAAGAGCTTGAGTTCATGATGCCATTGCTGAGCTGTGTACCAACCTGGACACCCATATTTGGGCTTCTTGTTAGGTAAGAAAACCCTCTCATTTGCAAATAAACATAATTCTAACTGATAAAACTAGACAAATGTGGAGATGAGAGGGATGACATGGTGATGAAGATGAAGAATTGTGGGATTGAGTTGTAGGATAGGAATTATTTGACATTTCAAAGATGGTTTGACCATGGCAGCGAGTGGCTGAAAGACCAGGTGGAAATAAATGTTGTTTGAAGTGAGGAGGCAAGGATATTGGATGGATCATTTATGTGGATGTCAAGGTTGCCAAGAATGGTAACAGGAGAAGGAGGGGAGATGACCATACAGAGCCAACTGATAAAATTTCCAGTGACTAGAAGTACGTGTGGCTGGAAGGTTGGTGTAGAGGTAGCTATAAAGAGGTTGGTGATGGTAGAGTCTAATGACAAAAAAATTTTAAAGGAGCTTACTAGTTTGACAATTAAGTTCACAAACTCATCTCAGAAAAAATGCTACATACCTTATTGCTGAGTATCACTACCATCACCTTCAAAGTACTCCCCCTTGGAAACTATGCACTGAAGCCAGCCCTAGTCCACCCTTTAAAGCATTTTTTCTAGGATAAGTTCGCGAACTCAATTGTCAGAACTCATATGATGACAGCTGTAATGGCCATTCCAAAAAAAGAGTTAAAATTGCTTTTTGAAATGGTTTTCAAACAGCAACCAGAAGCAAGAAGGACAAGTTCCTCACCTCAGTGGCCTGAGGTATGTGAGATATACCGGGGCAAAGGTCTCTTTTTGAAAGGGATGTGGGAGAGGTGGTATCTCCATGTTTCATTTAGGGAAAGGTGAGAGACATTGAAAGAAAAGGTTGGGTGAAATGTAGGTAAGTTTGCTGATGATGGATCAGTGACCTGCAGAGTTCCATAGACTCCTGGAAGGGTTTGAGAAAATGAGGTTAGCTTCATGGTGCATCGTGGGAAAAAAGGTCCAGGTGGGTCAGATGACCTGGAGGCCTGGCTTTTGGTGGCTCTGAGGATGAGCTCAGATCTGAGGGACATGCTACAATACAATGGGTTTCTGGGTGAAACACTGGCTTAAGCTGGAATGTTTGCAGAGTGAACAACTAGGTTCTTCTCTCTTAGGCCGTTGACAGTGGTGAGATTATCTCCAGAGGGACTATCTTACCAGGACCTCTATAATAGGTTCGCCTTAAGTATCAGTTCATTCTTTCTAGAGGCAGATTTCCCAGATTCAAATCATGACTGTGCTGCTATTTCTCGTATGATCTTAAGCAAGTTACTTAACTTCTCTGTTTCTCATGGTAAGTGGGTATAATAATAGTATCTACCAGGGAGGAGCCTGTGGCTCAGTTGGGAGGGCGCCAACCCCATATACCGAGGGTGGTGGGTTCGAACTCGGCCCCGGTCAAACTGCAACAAAAAATAGCCAGGCACTGTGGCAGCCACCTGTAGTCCCAGCTAGTAGGGAGACTAAGGCAAGAGAATCACCTAAGCTCAGGAGTTGGAGTGAGGTATGTGAGGTATGTGAGGCCACAGCACTCTACTGAGGGTGATAAAGTGAGACTCTGTCTCATAATAATAATAATGATAATAATAATAATAATAATAAATATAGTATCTACCTCACAGAATTGTTGTGATGATTCAGTGATGTAACTGTGCCTGGTTCTTAGCAAATGCTCAAAAAACATTATTAGTAATTGTCTTACTATTTTAAAGGAGAAGACATTAATATACCAAAATCCAGTTGCTAGGCCTGTTTTTCCCCTTTAAGATGGTAAGACTATTACTAACAACTTTCAATGTCTTATAACAACAAACATTTCTTTCTTTTTTTTCTTTAAGACAGTTTATTTGAGTATGTTTATTATGAGGTACATGTGTTTTGGTTACCTAATTTGCTCTTGTAAATTTTAGGTCAAAGTTATAGGTGTTTCTTCACCCAGAAAGTATGTGATATACCCATGCAATGTCCCTGTTAGGTGAGCATTTACCCTTCCCTCCTTCTCCTCCCCTCTGCTTGAATTTCATTGAGTTTTGCTGCCCTATGAGCACATAGATGTTGATCAACTAGTTCCAATTTAGTATTGAGTACATGTGGTGGTTTTTTTCCATTCTCGTGATACTTCACTTAGGAGAATGGCCTCTGATTCCATGCAGGTTGTTATGAAAGATACTAGGTTGTCATCTTTTTCATGGCTGAGTAGTATTCCACGGTATACGTATATCACATTTTATTGATCTATTCATGTATTGATGGGCACCTGGGTTGTTTCCATGTCCTTGCAATTGTGGATTGTGTTGCTATGAACATTTGAGTATAAGTATCTTTATAAACAATGTCTTTTTTTCCTTTGGGTAAATACCTAGTAGAGGGATTACAGAATAGTAGGTCTACTTCAAGTTCTTTGAGGAATCCCCATACTACTTTCCGCAGAGGTTGAACTAGTTTGCAGTCTCATGCAAACATTTATATCTTGCTGGCAGGTCTGCAGCTCCTTGGGGAAGCAGGGAATTCTTCTATCCCCTCAATAGATTCCAGCTGACTCCACCGGTCTCTCATTCTGGGACCAGTGATAGTTTGGGCTTGCTCAAGGGAAGTCAGGAGTCCAAGAGCACCAGCACATTTAAGGCTTCTGGTTGTTGTGACACACTCTTACATTGTCTGCTCACATTCTGTTAGCCAAAGAACGCCAATAGCGAAGCCCCAAATCAAGTGTAAGGGAAGGATGGAGAGGCACAGAAGAGCGAGTGGAGGCAGAGCATGCCTGATAATCTGGAGGGGCATCCACATAGATGGCCCTCGTCTTCTGTGCCACTCATTCATCCGATTTGGGGTCTTCAGCAGCAGCCCAGGTCTTTACAACCAGAGCTAACACCACACCTTTGTGGGTCTATTCAAATGTTGTTAGCCTTAAATCCAAGCAAACATTTACTGAAGTCTGAAATACATTCAGAAAAATGCACAAAACTGTCCGTGCACACAGCATGATGAATTATCACAAATTAACTTACTTCTGTGGCCACACCCTAAATAGCATTCTTTTTATGCTCAAATGTCACGCTCAGAGGTACCTTCCCTGGTACCACCTCCAGAGCACTTAGACACGCTATGAAATCTAACTATATATCACGCATATTACTCCACACTTCCATGTAAGCTCCAGGATGGCAGGACTTTTTAAAAGTCTATTTTGTTCACTGCTGCATCATCAGCTCCTAGAATAGACTAGAGCTCCAGTAGGTGCTCCATAAAAATTTGCCAAGAAACGAATGAGTGATTATTACTTTCATTTAAGTGCCCAGGGGC
This sequence comes from Perodicticus potto, assembly GCA_963574655.1. Taxonomy (NCBI): domain Eukaryota; kingdom Metazoa; phylum Chordata; class Mammalia; order Primates; family Lorisidae; genus Perodicticus; species Perodicticus potto. The sequence continues at coordinate 62,243 of CAUYRH010086053.1, forward strand.
AGCGGCAAGGTCATGACTGAGCACTCCTCCTGCCCTCCCAGGTGGCACCCTGCCAGGCTCGGATCCTAAGGTGTTTAGGGGTCCGCATCAGGCTTATACCCCCAACTGGCTTCTTCTCTACCCCCAGATTCTTTTCACCTCATCCTTCCCCAGGAGCCCTGCCCACCTCACTTGGCCTGCAATAATTAAAATAAGAGTAATAAACAGCGGTAGTAACAGTCTAATTCATCCTCCAGAGATCACCTCTCCCCCAGGCATCCAAGGAATTTCGGGTGACATGAAGCAGTCCAGACAGCTACCCACATCGGGGACGTGCTCCTTGCTGCCACCAGAATGCACCTGGCCAAGCTCCATCTATGCTGGTTTCAGCCCTTCCGCCGACAGAAGGCGGCTTTTACTCTTCAGCCGGTTTCAGCGACAAAGAAGTTGAAGCTACAAGAAGTGGACCCAGACGTGCAGCTTTCTGACTTCCGCGATCTTTGCCACCGCCCACACAGGGAGGACAGGTGATGACCCTTCCCTCTCCCTTCACCAACCATCGCAGTGGCAAAGCAGGTGCCTGGCGCTTTTCTAGGCACTGGGCATGAGGCTGTGGACAAAGTTCCTGCAGAAGCAAACGAAGTAATGAACTCGGCAGCGGCCAGAGCACGAAGGGGCCCTCGCTGAGAGGTCAGGCACAGCCTCCGCGGAGGCGACACTCAGCTGAGACCAGGGTGATGGGAAGGCCACTTAGGGACGTGTTGGGAACAGCCAATGCCCGGCTCCTTTAATGCCCACTACCTCGTTTAATCTCACCGCAAACTGTGAGGGAGGGCACTCAGGAAGCAGAGGCCTAGAGAAATTCAGAGCCGGGATTCGAACCTCGGCTTCCGTCAGCCAACCCCGGGCTCTGTCCAGCCCGCATCTTCCCGCAGCCTCCTTCCTCCTGCACCGTGACCTTAACTCGGCACGTGCTGCCCCCTCATTGTCCCCCCCTCATTGTCCCTCTTAGCCTCGCCTGTGGGGGGTGCCGACTGGGGGACTTTCCAAAAGGTCTCGGGAAGTCAGGCCCAGCTTGGGGTCCCGGGTTAGAGACCCCCACCCTGCTCGGCGTTAGGGACTCCGCGCGCCCGCCCCGCCCCCTCAGCAGCCGGGCGGCGCTGCCTCTGTCCATGGTCAAAGCACCCGCGGTAATCCGCCTTTCTCTTCCGCCCGCCGAGTCCCATTCATATTCTAATCACAGAGCGGCCGGCCCGCGAACGGCCACTTTATCGCGGCCCGCGGGAGACGCGGCAGCCTGCTCCCCCCACTTCCACTTCCCAGCCCTTCGCCCCCTCTTTCTGTACTTTAAACTCGGCCGAGGAGGGGGTCCCTGGGAAAACCGCGTCCCCACTTGGACTCCGGGCTTCTCATAACTTCGCCGCGGATCGGGATGTGGGAGAGGGAGGGAGAGACTGAGACGCAGACAGACAGACAGTTACCGGAATAGTGGGGAGGGGGTCGGAGAGACCAAGGGGGCTAGAGGCAGAGTCCTGGAGAGAGACAAAGAGAAATGTCGGTAGCGGCTGGACGGAGAGACCAGCAGCCAAGGAAGGAGAAAAGGAGGGCGCGGGGACAGACACAGCGGACGAGGGAGGGACAGACAGCAAGAAGCAGAGACCAGGAGAGATGGAGAGCGAGGCCTAAAGGAATAGATGAAAAGCCCCCGAGGGGCTCGTACAGCGCTCAGGTTGGGGGATGGGGTCTTAGGGCTTTGGTTCCCCCTCCCCCCCTCGAGCTCTCACGCCGCCACGCGTGTCTGCGGATCCGCGTGGAAGGGAAGCAAGCCATATCCTCCCCTGCATTCCCAGGGCCCCCACTCCAAATCTACCCCAGGACTAAAACGGGGGGCAGAAGAGAAGAAGATGGAAATGGGGCCCCACTCGTGGCCGCGCAGGCGACTCTCCAGACTCCAGGAGTCTCCTGCCGCACCCCTCCCAACCCCGGCCTGCGCAGCGCGGGGCCCAAGGGGGGAGGGGCCTGGAGGGGGGAGGGGGCCACATGTAAGCCAATTTTGATTTCGCCTATAATGAGTGCCGGGCGAAGGCTGGAGAAGGCCTCTGGAACTTTAAATAAGAAAAACGTTGCTAATGCTATAATAGAAGGGGGAAGTCGGAGGGCTGGGATTGCGTGGCTCTGAGCCCCCCTTTTCGGAGGCGGCTTTTCTTATTCAAAACAGGCCCACAATGGGCTTCACAGTGCGCCTCGCCACGGCCCCATCTGACGAGCGGCCATTCATCAGGCCGGCTGGCCTATCAATGACATTGCTCCCATCGGGGCTCCTATAAAATGATGCTTTTTCCCATGAAACATCCGCAAACATTTTGACGGGTTTGGCTTTGCCCGGCTGGATTACTGAGTGTCCCCTCGCTCGCTGACTCTTGCTCTCTCCCCCGCTCCAGCACTCTCCCCTCTCTCTCTCCTCTTCTTCTTTCTCTTTTCTTTTCCCTTCTCTTTCCCTTTCCTCCTTTATCCTTTCGCCCTCTCACTTTCTGCATTTGTCTACCTTCTCTTCTCCCCCCTTATTCCCTTCCTCCCTGGGCATCTCTAGCACAGGGGATCCCCCAAACATCAGGACTTTTGGGGGGCGCTTGTGCTGTCCATGGGAAGAGCATGCATTGTGGGTTATTGGAGGAACCCGACATGGATTCCACAGGTTAGTCCTACTGGTGGGGGGTGGGGGAGACATTGGGAGGGAAGGAGAGGGAGAAGGGGAACTTTAGAAAGAGTTGTAAAAAGTTCAGACTAGTCAACTTGACAGCGGAACCCCCAGAAATAACGGAAAGCTTGCAGAAGTTTTCAATCCAGCGGAGTGTAAGAGGATGGGTGGACGTGTGTGAGTTTGTGTGTGGGTGTGTGTTTGTGTGCGCGCGCGCGCGCTTTCACTTGTCCAGGACACAAAGTTATGCAAAGATGCGCTGACTTGCGGCGAGCTCCAGGTGCCACTTACAAAACTTTGTGAGAGGATAGCCCCTCCCGGACTCGGGACCTCGCTGGGTTTGGGGGCCCAGAATAGCAAAGCGCTCGGGGTCTAGTGGCAAGGGCCGGGAAGCCGAGCGGAACGCCCAAAGGCGGGGGCGCGTGACGGCTTCGCACAACTCCTGGGAGGTGGGGACCAAGGCTTGGCTAGTGGAGACGCGCAGCTGGAGGGAGTGGCGACGACGAGCCTGGTGGTCCTGGGGAATCCACCGCAACGGGAGGTGGGAGCCCAGGGCTGTCCGCGGCGAGCTGCAGCCTTTCTGCCTGGTCAGGGTACCCAAAAACGCGCTCCAACTCCGGGGCTGTAATCTTGCTGGAGAGAGGGCAGGACGCAGGGCGGCTGACGATGGGCTCTACAAACTGCTCTGCAATTCAGAAGCTGTTGGCGGTGGGCCTCAGGTTTTGGGGTCACCCCGGTCCATACAACAGAGGAAGCCAAAGAATTTCTTACGAGGAGAATACCCGGCGCCTCGGTTCTTCTCCAGTAGTTTTTGCCACTTCTCTCTCTTTCCACCGTTGAAAAGCAGCCAAACTTATAGATATTTAATTCCCTTCCGGGTGGAAGTTCTCTCACCCTCTCCCCCAGGCGCAGTCTCCCAACCAGGCAGCTTCTATTCGGGCTCGGCTGCAGACTCAGGGTTTCTTGGGGTGATGGGGTCGGGTAGAGGCAGAAATAGGGCTATGAGCGCAGCTGCATCTAAGCAGCAGCTTGACGTTAAGCTTGGGAGAGTGCCCGAGAGCATCTGCTGCTGGTGCTGGGCATCGCAGCATGCACCCAGCAACAAGTGCCTTCCAGCCGCAGCCATCCCCTAACACATGTCTCTTCCTTGAGCAAGTAAACAAACTGTACACGAATGTCTCCCACCTTCGCCCCCGGGGCAGGCTGGATCTGGTTCTGGGGTGGGGGCTGGGGTCACCTGCATATCGCTCCTGTTAGTCTTTCCTTGGTCCCTGAAGAAATATTTAAGGCCCTTTCATGTTTCCGCTGGGCCCTGGTGACCTGGACACCCTGCTCCTCTGGCCAGGAAGGATATTTGATTTTCCAGGGTAGTTTTCTATCTCTGATCCCCAGAGTAAGGCCCTCCCCGATTGTGATTGTGGTGCCTTGGGTGGGTGTCAGACCTTAGGAAGTGGAGAAAGGTTGAGCCTGCAGTCCTTCTTATACCGAAGGGAAGAAGAGGGCTCGCCTCCCGCTCAGCCCTGCCCAGTCGCGGCCGGCCCTGCTGAAGTCGCCTGGGTTGGGATAGAGCAGTCTCCCAGAGAGAGCAAAGAGGCTTTCACCGCATAGTATCATCTCAAGTGCTGTGTCACTCCACGCCTCCTGAGTTAAAGGAGGATGTCCTTAACAAAATCAAACCCTCTTCTGCAGAGTTTGCGCCAAGCATTTGTGAACTTCCCAGCTAGGACTTGGGGTCTCCCCCAACCCCAAACTGCCATGGCCCAGGTCGGGTTTTTAGCTGCCCCCTCCACACGACCAGAGCCCCTGTGGTACTTCTGGGGAGGGCTGTGGAGCTGTCGATACGTTGTTTTCTGTTCTCGATGTGGTGAGGTGGTCGTGAGGGCTCCGGGTCACCTCCACCTCAACTGCAAACATTCCAAATTGGTTCTGAAACCAAAATCCTTTCACTATCCACCTTTCCCCCTTTCGTATTTCTGAAATATCGCTAGGTCCCCATCCAGAACTCAAAATCAAAAGTTTTGGTAAATGGCAGCGTGAGGAAAAGGCACCAAGCTCACCAGGTGACATTTCACTCGGGCTTGCAAAACCAACAAGGGAAGTGCGGCTCGGCGCGGTCCGGTCCAGGAGCCTTCTCCCTCAGAGAATTTAATCCAATTAGCTTTTCTTCTGAGTTTCTCTTGTTATGTAAAGGTCCTTTCTCCTGGGCTAGCACAGACTTGCGCTCCACGGAGCAGTTTGATTCTGCTCCTTTTATGTAAGATTGCACGCGACCAGAACCAAGAATATTATTATTATTATTTCAATCCAAAAGACTCTTAACAACCGACTCCCAGCAAAAGCTGGGGCGAAGTCGGAAGCGACCAGAATCAGAGGCCTGGGAACCAGCCACCGTCCCTTACTCTTAAAAAGAAAATCCCCGCAAAGTGCCTCATGCCGAGATAACAGTTTTGCAGGGGGCCAAGGCTCTAGCGGCCTGCTTTGGGGCCACTTCAGCGTGACCTGAGGAAACACGCCCTTTTGTTCCGCACACCGAGCCCGTAATACATTCCTTGGGTTTTTCCAAAATACTCAACAAGTGTGGGGCTAAGACAATGGCACCGTCGGGGGAAGCCGGGCAGCCGGCGCGCGCCTCCTGGGCCCTCGGTTTACTTGCCGCAGAGCCCGACAAAGCAAAACCCCTCTCAGAAGCGACTCTGGCCGGGCCGCGGGGACTGGGGCAGGTGGCAGAGGCGGCAGGCGCGCGCAGTGGTAGCGGATGCACGGTCTCACCGGTGCGCACTTTGCAGTTAGCGCAGGCGCGCGTCCCAGTTGGTCCGCACAGCGCAACAGTGGGTCCTGGCCCCGCGCGGCCTGCCCTTCCCACGCGGGCCGCAACCACCTCCGGGTGGCCATACGGGTCCAAAAGGGGCTGCCCTGCCCAGGCGAGCGTTGCTCAGTTACTCAAGTTACCCGGAAATTCGAGAACGAGAGGGGAAAGTGGGTAGAATTTTAGGCCACTGAGAACTTGAAGAGTGGGCTGGGGCTGGGTTGGTCGCCTACGCAACAGAAGAGTTGTTTCTTGTTAAACGGGATGGCGCGTTAGAGAAGGGCTCTGCCAAGCTCAAACTGGAAACTTCTGCCTCTACCTGCTTTCTGACTCCATCTCCAGAACCCAGAGATGGGGCGGCTAAAATACTCCTGGAGCCAGATTTGAGTCCCCCAGGCCGCGTTTGCGGGACAGCATGCTAGTGTACAGGCCTCCGACTCAGCACAAGGCCTGGCCTGGCCCGGCTCCCTGGGCCGGAGGTAAGGACATCCAGTGGCCTTGGTGCGGTGCCCACGGGGCAGAGCTTGCCCTGGAGGAAATAGGGCCTGGGGCCTCCTCCAAACTCCCCCAGGTGCAGCCGTGGGGTAGGGGAGTCACAGCCTTCTTTGGCCTAGGGAACTGGTCTTCGGACTTGAGGGAACAAGACGTCGCAGGCATGAGTCTTGCTCTTACCCCCAAATCTGTCTGGCCTTCCCGGGACGTGTGTGTGTGTGTGTTTGTGTGTGTGTAAGTGTGCACGCGCGGGCGAGGGAGGCATGCGTGCCCCACCCCTGCCACCTGCTAAGCGCCGGTGTCTGACTTTGGCAGCCGGATCAAGTGAGAGCGGGGTGGTACCGGGTTTCTTGGGTCCCTCGGCTGCAGTTCTTGCAGGCACAGACGCCGCACGCAGTCTAGGTTCCTGGAGCCCCCGACACTGCACGCGACTTCGCACGAGGGACTGGGACAGCGCACTTTCCCACCGACCTGCGGGACCCAGACACCCAGAAAAGTTTTTCAGGGCCGCTCGGCAGCTCCGGCCTGGGATTTCCATAGCCGCGCCCACCCCCCCTCCTCAGCGCGTCGCCATGGAGACTGCTGGAAGTTGGTGGTGGAAAACAGACCCGGCGCAAAGCAAAATATTATGAGTGCAGTTGGGGTGACTTCAGGGGGCGGGGGACCGGAGGGCATGAGCGGGAGCCAGAGGCAGAGGCAGAGGCCGACAACAAAGGGCAGCCGATCTGCGAGGAGAGAGGAGTTTGCCCGGGGCCTTCCTGCCGCTGTGTGAGTGCTAGACCATCCTGCTTCCCAGAGGCGCCGAGGTCTCTAATTTCTCTCCAGCAGCTACACCTTTTCCCAGCCCGCTCCGAGCCCTTGCTCCCACCCCTCCTCTCCGGGTTCTCTTGCAGCCTCCCTCCGGTCCCGAGATTAGGCGCCAGCTGGGCAGTGAGCCCGCCTCCCCCAGAGCCACAGGCTCACCAGCGTGAAAGGTTCTGGCTTTTCTTCCCCACGACCCGTGGGTCGCCCAGGATGAATTTCTCACCCTCTTCTCAAACGGGATCGGAAAGGGCGATGGGTTAGGATAAGGCGGGAAATAAAAGAGGAGGTGCCTGGCCAGAAATCCTGGAGGTGGGAGTGTTGAAAGAAAGTCCTATCTGATTTTTTTTTTTTTTTTGCCTTTTACAGTAGAAAAGGCGCCGAGTTATGATTCCAACTTAGCCACTTGTAACGTGACTTGTAATGTGAATGTTAATCTTCTACCCTTCCCAACATTATTTTTTCATTGCCTGTAAAATGAAGAGTTAGGGATTAAACTGGTATTCTCTGACAAATTAGACGGATCCTTCTATTTGTTGGGCTTTACTGTAGAATCCAGAAGGCAATATGTGAACTGCTTACCATTATCTGAACTATGACTCACTTACAATTAATATTTCCTCAAACGAACGATATACTAAGATATTTTTGCACATCATTTAGGATTGCAAAAGTCAAGAACCTTGAATAACTATTTTTAAAAGGCCCATGATTTTCTTTCTCAATGCCACCTGCTGTGCATTCTTTAAGTCTTTGCCCAACTCCCTGCATCCCAAAAGGATTTACTGAAAGACACTAGATTTTTATGAGTCTGTATCCAGTGTCAATTTAGGGAACACTGAAATGCTTTTAGATAATGAAGTAGATAATCACAGACCCTCATGTATGTTGGAGAGCAGTATACACTGGCCAATGAGCTAAAATGCCACTATCAAAGGAAAACCACACACTCCCCTCCATTGCTCAAGCTTTCAGAAAAGTGGTGAGTCACTTCTCACACCTAGGCACCCCTCCTGACGACAGTTTGGACAAGAGAGCCTTTCCCCTTCCTCTGGGACCTGTTGCCTCATTTATAAACCAATGGGATAGCTGTAAAGATTGGTCTGATCTAGCTACAATTCTACTAATCAATTATGTGCCCAAGTCCATGTGTATATGTCAAATCTTCTGGGTACTTGGTTTATAACGTAGTTATTACAGACATTGACCCTTGAAAGTGCTCCACCAGAGAGGTGTTGTTTGTGAAGTCTGGGGGTTCTCTTCCATTTGCCTTTGTGTCTTTGCCAAAAAGCCTGAAAAGGTATAAAATGGTGACATCATAAGTTGGGATGCCAAATAGTTGGATCTCCGCTTCCACAGGCCTCTGAGAGCCTACCCTGTAAGTCCTAGAGGCTACTTGGGGCACTCTTCAGCTGCCCGTCCAGAGGCCCTAAGGCTCTGTAAGATGGAAAAGATGGGAGGAATCTCCAATGTTGTTTTTACCACTTCTGCTCTATTTTAGATATTTGCAATTTTATTAATGGTTGGGGGAGAGGAAATGAACTCAAGGACAGATTATTTGGAAGTGTCAGGTAAAAGTAAAAGAGGAATGCTTTGGACTTTATTCAGTCTCACTTCTGGAGTACCTGTTGGGTGGCAGACCCTGGTGATAAACAAGATCACAGTCCCTAATGTTGAGGACTTCAGAATGTGTTTGATGAGAGAACATGTGGCCACATTAGAGTGGTGAATGCTACAAGGGATATAAAAATAGAGTCCTTTTGGAACCTGGAGGAAAGGATACTTTCTTGTTGAGTACTCACCATGTGTCAGCCCTGTGACAGGCACTTTGTCACACTAAAAATCCTTACTACAACTCTGCATAGTCTCTTTTTAGGATGAAAGAGGGCCTGGAAGCTGCCTGAGGTCACCTCTTTTACCTGGCAATACTGGATTGAAAAGCAGACCAGGGAACACTCTCTCTCCCTCCCCACCTAGCCTACTCCAACTGGACACCATGAGGATGGTGCTAGATATGCGTTTGGTTGTGGCTCTGGCCTTTAGGGGAATTAGAATCCTACTTAGTAGGGAGGGGAACATGTACGTAAGTGTGCAGAGTCATGGACTGTTGTCTTCTTTGGGGTCTGGAGAAATCTCCTCTGAAGGAATCATATGATTCTGCATTTTAGGAGGATTTTAAATTATGGCAGCAATGGAAGGCAGTGTTTCGTAGCTGTTTGGTGTAGATTTTGGACACAGACAAATCTTGGCTTTCTTCATTCATTCATTTATGCTAGAAACCTATGTGTCTCCCAAATGCCCAGCACTCTGCTAGATGCTGGGCTTAACAAAAATGTTGCCCCTTCACTCATCTAGAGCATAAATTCTAGACAGACGAATAAGTAAACACAAAAATAGATAATTTCAGCAAATGATAAGCAATACAAAGACAAAAAAAAAATCCTATCTGGAGTAAGAAAGAGGATGGTGGTGGGAAAGTTGCTGTCTTTCACAGGATGGCTCTGCCAAGTAAAGCCATGAACATTTGTTCTGGAAGGTTAATGTTGCTGAGACTCAATTTTCTTAGGAGACAGCTGGTGGGGTTATAGTTAGTATGAAATGTGAAAGTGGTAATAGATAACATATATTCAATGCTTACTATGTCTTCACTTTCCCAAGCATTTTAGTATAAATACTTTACGTAATGCTCACAACAGCCCTATCCAAGAAACTGTTATTCTTTATAGTTTAAATACAGAAATAAATGGGATAAAAGCAAAAGCTAAGCTAGAAGCTGACATGTTCAATGAGTTTCTGAGTCCTAGAAGCTGGGCTGGCAGGACATACCTTGACTGCATGGAAAGCAAGATCATGCTTCTTGTGTGCGCCTTGTCTGAGGCAGAATGTAAGTAAGATACCTAGCTTATCTTTTGTATTTTACAAACTAATGTTTATGAAATGCTTTTCATATACCAGGCAGGTACCAAGTGCTCTAAGTACATTATTAGCTGTATTTTTAAAAATATATTTTATGTATAGGCTGGGCACAGTGGCGTGTATCTATAGTTCCAGATACTCCAGAGGCTAAGGGAAGGGGATCACTTGAGCTCAGGAGTTTGAGGCTATAGTGCTCTATAATCATCCCTGTGAATAGCCACTGCATTCCAGCCTGGGCAACATAGTAAGACCCCTCTCTAAAAAAGTGTGTGAGGCTTGGCACCTCTGGCTCAAGCAGCTAAGGCGCCAGCCACGTACACCTGAGCTGGCAGGTTCGAATCCAGCCCGGGCCCGCCAAACAACAATGACGGTTGCAACCAAAAAAAAAAAAAAATGGCCGGGCGTTGTGGCGGGCGCCTGTAGTCCCAGCTACTTGGGAGGTGGAGGCAGGAGACTCGCTTGAGCCCAGGAATTGGAGGTTGCTGTGAGCTGTGATGCCACGGCACTCAATCCAGGGTGACAGCTTGAGGCTCTGTCTCAAAAAAAAAAAAAAAAAAAAAAACGAAGTGTGTGAGAGTGTGTGTATACACACAGAGACATACATCAGTAAGAATAATTCAGTGAGGTAGAAGCCATTAAGTGAGACAATAATATAGATAGCCTTCAGGAATTCATTCACAGGAATGTGTTAAAATTATGTCTTAAGGTGTATGTACATAGTTTGACAGTGGAAAGAACATGAGCTTAGCTGTCAGACAAGCCAAGGCTTAAATCCCAGCTGGGTCACTTTCTAGCCGTGTGACCCAGGGTTAATTACCTAACTCCTTTAAGCCTCCATTTCCTTCTTTGTGGAAACATCTACTCCCCACCTTCTAGGGTTGTTATGAAAATTCAATGGGATTGTACATGTTAAGTATTGAATTTAGTGTGTGGCTCCTAAACATTGCTCAGTAAACGGCAGACAGTATTATTTTTTTTTATTGTTTAGTATTCCATGGTGTACACATAGCACAGATCATTACTATTATTATTAAAAATAACTATCTGGCCTTCTTATACCCAATTCTAGATGTCTAGTTGGGAAAAAAACTTAGACTATTTCAGCATATCTAGATGTGATTTGTGCTGTGTAGACACAACCTCCATTTTAATGTCAAGATAAATCATTCTTTTCTAACAGGTTCAGACCAAAGGATTAATAGCATTTTCATTTCTCTACCTTGCCCATATTGAAAGCATTTTATGTGTTCCTGTTAGCCATGATTTCATCCTTGTGTTTTTCAGCGTTTTCAAAGAGGTAAAAAATGTGTCTTTGTAAAGGTAACACCTGTTGTCTTGAGTTGAAATCCTGGAAGGGAGATTCAGGGAGCCCTTAGAGAGGAAGGCATGTGTTACAGATCTCTGACGGAAGCCCCTCCACAACTCCCAATGTCCTTCCGCTTCTGGAATGTGATGGCCCACATTCTTCACTGCCTTTTACCTCTCTATCTCTCTGCCCCTGCTCCTTACACTGTGTAGGCTTCACTCTTTTAAAGACAGAATCATTTTACACTTGGTTTTCAGGAAACTCAATTTCAAATGAGCCATTCTCTGAAACTCATTCCAGCAGGATGCAAATATATTTTTAATGTGAGGATGAAATAGCTCTTTGTTCTATTTCTGTCTTTGTAAATTGATTTTTACCTACATTCTGGTTTGAGTTCCTAAATGTTAGTGAGAGAAAAAGAAATCACAAAAAGAGAAAAGAATGCAGTGTAGCCATTTTGCTTTTAGTTGAATCTAGTCCAAATTTAGGCAACTAGGGCTGGATTGACCTGTGCCAGTAGATTATGTGGTTTCTGTGGTGTCATATCAAACCCTGAGAGCAGGAACACTTTAAAACATGTGAACATGTATATAGTTTCTATTTTTGTTGATTGTTCCTCAGTAAAACATAAAAGTGTAATATGCCTCTGAGCAATTGATGTTGTGAGTAATAATAATACTGAACCTGGACTGGTTGGATTTGTATCATTGTTTTAATTTAGAAGGATCATGAGAAAGCCTTTGAAAAGGCTGCAACCCAGCAAAGGTTAGTTAGTACTTTGTGTCCTGTGTGCTTTCCAACTACCCAATAGTGCTAAAGGTCAGTGTTTAGACGTAGCATTTTTATTTAATCAGAATAGAAAATAAGCACTTTGTAAGCACAGATGCCCTGAACCTATCATGTTAGAGAAAATGCACTATCAGACAACATAAGGGAACTAGTCTTTGAACTAGATTTTGAATAGTCATTTGAATACTCTAAAGCAGTGGTTCTCAAGCTTCCTAATGCCGAGGCCCTTTATTACAGTTTCTGTGTGCCGCGACTCACAGGTTGAGAACTGCTGCAAAGAGTGATTAGTGATTGCTAATTACACCAGCATCTAAATTTTCGGACAAAATGCATTTTGTGAAGAAAGTTTTGCCAGTACATTTGTTTTGAATCTCGATACTGCATGAAGCATCACAAGTTACATTAGACTTTTGACAACGGAGGTGGTTTAATGAATGTTACAATTATAGAATTAATAATTTTTTAAAAATGATCATGAGTGATGTTTTTGAGTTCCATGTAATCTTTTTCTGAATGATTAGTCTAAATTTCATGTATTTATACATATATTTATAATTTGTGGACTGAATCTAAATGCTCATGAATAGATCTAAGTTCTCTGGAAATTATTTAGATTTTATGGAGTTCTAGAATTGGACCCATGGCACAAATTCAAACCGTTTTTGAGTAAATCTATTACTTTAAACAGTGACCAAGTTGTCTTCATGGTGTTTGGCTCCACTGCTGATAATAAATCTAGGGTGAGAAAAGAATTAGGGCACCTGTATAAAGTTCTTGGCTCCACCAAAAAGGAAATTAATTAATTTTATGTCATCAATATGTGACTAGTGACTAGGCTAAAATTTCTATTTGTAGGAGTCTTATGGCTTTTACTTACTGACACCTTTTACAAAAGCAAAATAGTTTCTCTGCATAGCATTATTTGACATTATAGAAAATAAATAAATCTGAGTCTGAAAGCTCTTGAAGTTTACAAGGAAGAAAGATTCCAAATGGCTTGAGCCTCTCTGTTAAAACGCTAAAACTTTTAAGCTTTGGAAAGAAGATTTCTAAAGCATATGAGCAGTTGTTGTGAGAGGGCTTTTGGTCTCCATGAACTTTTATTTTCAACTCAGTGGACAGAGTTTTTGAGGTTGCTTTGGTTTGGGTAGGGGACCTTTTCAGAAATGCCAGGCTTTTAGAAAAAACACAGCTTTTCTTCTAATCAAGTCTCCATTTTAAAGTTTGGAAACTTTGGTGAGATTAGAAGAATGAATTGTTTCTCTGCTTCGTTGGGGTTTCCTCTGGGTACCAGGCTGCAGGGCATTCTCCGCTTTGGCTACCTCACAGGGCACAGCTGAGGAGGTGCTGGGGCTGGGAGGCTGTCGGCCCAGTCTGTGCCCTGCCGACACCAGGCAGGCCTTCACAGAGGCCAAGCACCACCCGGAAAACCTGCAGAACAGAGAAGTCCTGAGGGATCCAAGCCAATAAAGCCCTAAAATAGGATTCCCTGTGGATCCTGTGTTCTTTTCAAAGTTTTTCTTGCTAGTGAGAGGAATTTTAAAAAAAGAAATGGGCCAGGCACATTGGCTCATGCCTGTAATGCCAGCACTTTTGGAGGCAATGACAGGAAGATCACATGAAATTAAAAATTCAAGACCAACCTGGGCAACATAGTGAGACCCCATCTGTACAAAATATAAAAAAATTAGTCAGGTGATGGTGCAGGCCTGTATTTCCCCTACTTGGGAGGTAGCAAGAGAAGGATCACTTGAGCCCAGGAGTTGAAGGCTGCAGTGAGCTATGATCAAGACCACTGCACTCCAGTCTGGACAACAAGTGAGACTCTGTCTCAAAATAAAGTGAAAGAAATGAAAACACCAAAGCTGTATGATTTAATGTCCATACCTAAAGATAAATAGACTATTTTGAAAAGGAAGAAAGGAAGGGAAGGAGGGAAGGTAGGAGGCAAGAAGAAAACTACATTGAAATCATTTTGGTAGTTAATGGCAGGCTTACTTAATGAGTTATTTTCAAAATCATTTGCTTCTTTTTTATACAAGTGAGTCCCTTTTTGAAATTGGGTAGCAGATTAACAAAACCTGTAATTTTTTCCAAGCACTGTGCTAAATAGCTATACATGTTACCTCATTTGATTCTCCTATTGAAACTACGGCATTAGTACCCCCATTTTACAGATGAGGAAACTGAGATCCAATACCTCAGTTAACATGTCCAGGTCAAACCACTAGTGTCACATGAGGGTTTGAACACAGATTATTCTGATTCCGAAACCAGGCATTCTCCTTGCCCCCTAAAACACAAAGCTAGAAGGAATGATGTACATTCTAGCTCACCTCCTCTACTGGAATTTAAGAGGTCATCATGTCATTCCCAATCCTGGTGGGAGATAGCAGCTCCCATTGCAGTATTTTGAAGCATACTGTCATGGGTGTCAGTGGGTGGTGACTGGCTGCCACAGGCACAGAGACGTGACTTTGGCAGCAGGCTGCTGACTGAGGAGGACGCCCACGGGTGCTCCTTCCTGCCAGGATGCCTTCATGCTACTTGTGCCTTTCATCTTGGATCATTCTTGGAGCTTCTGAATTCAACCTGGCACCACCACTGGATCGGTATGGTATTTCCCTGCTCACCAGTTATGTTGGAAATTTGTATGTTATACACATCATCAAAGGGGTGCATATCTACTTACTCACCAACATGATTTTACTTAGAATAGGTTCAACAGGCTCAGCGCCTGTGGCTCAACGGGCTAAGGCGCCAGCCACGTACACCTGAGCTGGTGGGTTCGAATCCAGCCTGGGCTCACCAAACAACAATTACGACTGCAACCAAAAAAAAAAATGGCCAGGCATTGTGGCAGGTGCCTGTAGTCCCAGCTACTTGGGAGGGGGAGGCAAGAGACTTGCTTGAGCCCAGGAATTGGAGGTTGCTGTGAGCTGTGATGCTACCGCACTCTATACAGGGTGAGAGCTTGAGGCTCTGTCTCTAAAAAAAAAAATAGGTTCAACATAAAAACATTGCTGTTAAAACAGCAATGTGGGAACGGTATCTCACACCTATAATCCTAGAATTTAGGGAGGTCGAGGTGAGTTCATGTGACACTAGGAGTTTGAGACCAGCCTGGGTAATATATATAGAGAGAGGTTTTTTTATTTTTTGTATGTACAAAAAAATAAATAAATAAATAACAGCACTTTCCATTTGCATAGCATGTTATGGTTTGTAATCCTAATAAAATCATTAATGGTGTGGACTCTGGAATCCAGCAGGCATGGTGAGAATTGGTTTTGCAGTGGGCTGGATTATGAATTTAGCAAACTATATAACCTCTTGGAGCCTCAGTTTGCTTGTCACTAACAGAGGACTATCCGAGTCCCCACCTCACAGGGAATTGTTAGGATTAAATGAAGTAATCCTGCAAAGGGATCAGCACAGCCCTTGATAAACTGAAGGTGCTTTGAGCGCCACTTGCTTCTCCAGGTGGTCCCCTGATGGCTCCTAACACCTACTCCCATCCCCAAAACACACACAAGGACCACAGAGGTGAAAACAACAAAATTTTATAGAATTTGTTCTCTCACTTTATTGAGTCTTTTGGCCAGATGTGGTGGTGTACACCTGTAGCCTCAGCTACTTTATGAGATTAGTGCATAAAACTGTGAACTGATGTAAACATTCATCCCATTTTTCACTTGGAGAAACGGAGGCTCCGTGGGATTCAGTCACATGCATCGGTTCCTTGAGTGAGTGTCCAAACTGAGGTGTGATGTCACCAAACCTTTGTTTAACCCAGGCCACCTCCACCCCAGTTAAGGGCAGGTAGTCATCCTCATTTGTGTGTTTACTTAAAGCTTCTGCCTTTGTTTCTCAAGATTTCCACCTGTGTCGTTATCTGTGCTTAGCGCAGTGAATAGCATCTGCTAGAGTGTGTCACACACAGTCAGTGCCTAATAAATACTTACCAAATATGTGAGTCCACCCTTAAAATCACACCAATGTACATTCTAGCTCACCTCCTCTACTAGAGTTTAAGAGGTCATCACATCATTCCCAATCCACCTTTAAAATCACAAAGGGTGCCGTATCTCTGTGCTTGCTTTAATGGAAGCCGGATGCAAGGCCCCATGAAAACAAGTAATTGACAAATTAACTACAGGTGAGTTAATACTCTTTTAAGCTCCTCCTGTGTGCCAGGCCTGGTCTTGGTGCTTCATTCATTCATTTCTTTGTCTCCCTCCTTTCTATCCTTTCCTCCAGTCCTTATTGATCTGCTACTCAGGGCCAAGCACTGTCCTAAGTACAGGCGACAGTGGTAGGATAAGGTATAATCAGCCCCTAAGGAGCTCATATTATTTCTTATAATCCTCATAATAATCCTCATGGGGGAGATTTTGTTTTTAATAGGAAGGAAATTGAGGCCCATGAGGTTAAGTAATTTGCCTGGGGTTGCAGAGCTTACTTAGCCAATCATAAGGGGAGGATTAGGGGTGTCTTTCTGGCTTCTGAGGTCATGTTCTTTTCTCTGCACCAAGAGATCCAAGAATCAAGCAGAAAAACTGATAACAGTCAGGGACCAAAGTAGGATGCCTTTAGGGTGAGGACAATATCAAAATTGGATTAGCTAAGGGGACTTGTATCATGCTTATCATGCAAGCACTTTATATGCTTTATTCACTTAATTCTCACAAAACTCCACGAGGAGTTACTAATACTATCACCACTTTGCAGATGAAGAAACTGAGGCTTAACTAGGTTGAGTCACTTGCTCAAGGTCATACAGTGGGACGTCAGCCTTGAACCTAGGATTTGGACTTCACAATCCATAGTCTGAACTACTATACTACTACATTGTCATTTAAGGAAGGAAGGAAGGGAAGGAGAGAGAAGAAAGAAGGAAAAAGGAAAGAAGAAAGAAAGAAAAAAGAGAGAAGAAAGAGAAAAGAAAGAAAGAAGGAAAAAGTAAAGAGGAAAGAAAGAAAAAAAGAGAAAGAGAAAAAGAAAGAAAAGGAAAGGAAAGAGAAAAAACAGGCTGCTATGATAAACCAGTACCTGGGAGTTATAGTGGTTCCAAGTATCTAGAACTTGCTCAGGGCTGGGCACTATGTTAAGTGCTTTACAAGCATTTGTTCGCTTAAATCTCACACAATTGAGATGAAATAGGCTGATTATTATCCACGTTACACATTAGGGGTGCTGAGGTTTAGAGAAGTCATTGAACTAGTAAGTAATAAGGCTGGAATTAGATGATTCACTTGTCACTAATCCCACCTGCTTACTTGCTTACTTTTCTTTTTCCTAGATGACTCTCAGGAAATGGTTCAAAAGAAAGAAAAAAAAAAAGGATGTGCTACAAATTGTTCATTAAAATCTTATTGACAATAGGAACACTAGCCCAATAGAACTACGGGCGTCTTTCAAACGATGATAAATGTGAAGACCGTAGCAACATAGAGAAAATCCCCATAATAATAGAAACTTAAGAGGAAAAGGAATTAGAAATTGTGTGTATGCTGGGCTTAGAGTTCACTTATGTGCACATCAGGACATGAGACTACAAAGCAACACAGAAAAAAGAAAAAATTCCCAGGTTAGAAGTGTAAGGTTGTGGGCAAATATGTTTCTCTTTTCAACATTTTGATATTTTATTTATTTTTATCTATTTTTGAGATGGGGTCTTTCTTTGTTGCCCAGGTTGGACAGTTCAGTGGCTATTAACAGGTATAATCATAGCACACTGGTGGCCTTGAATTCCTGAGCTCATGTGATCAATCCTCCTGTTTCAGCCTCCTGAGTAGCTGGGATTACAGGTATGTGCTGCCATACCCTGATCTACACTTATAAGTGTAATTTCTACAATGGATTAAGATAGGAAGGAAAAAAGCATTTTGCCTAAGAAAAGGATGTTTGGGTGATTTATCTCAAAAGTTCAGGCCGGGCTGGACTCTGTTCAGGTTCTGTAGCCAGGAGTGCCTGGCTCCTGAGGTTTCAGGAAAATCCACAACCCCTAACCGAGTAGAAGAGGTTTAAAAATAAAATAGTGAGGGTAATTGGTGGGGCCACACCTATGGTACATCTTAGAGGGGTACAGGTGAAACTTACTAAATGCAGAATACAAATGTCTTCATACGATAACTAAGAAAATGCCATGAAGGCTATGTTGAGCAGTTTGATGAAAACACTTCAGATTGTATATGAAACCAGCACATTGTGCCCCTTGATTGCACTAGTGTACGCAGCTATGATTTAATAAAAAAAAAAAAGAAAATAATACTGATGAAAATAAAAATTACTTTTAATCCTATCACTACTATTGACTGCCGTTCACATTTTTGTATTTTCCTTTCTCCAAATTTTTTCTATCTACAAAAATGTATATGTCTTGTTTTTAAAGAAAAATGGAATCATACTATGTATCTTATTTCTATTTTTATCTATTTAATATATTATGACCATCTTAATATGACCGTGAAAATAAATGAGGAAGAACATAATCTTTTTAATGCCTGCATAATATTCAACTCTTACCATCTTTTGAGAAAAAAGGCTTAAGACTTTGCGGCCCTTTCTTATGGATAATATGGCTTGTAATTAATCAGCATTAGTAGTTTCTTATCAGTTCTCTGTAACAGTTGGTACAATAGATTGAATGTTTCATGTCTTCCCAAAATTCATACACTGAAATTCTTATACCCACTGTGACAGTGTTAGGGTATAGCTTCCTGAGTGGGTTAGAGCCCTTAGGTAAGAGGCCTGGACAGCTTCCTTGCCACTTAAACCTTTTGCAGACACAGTAAAAAGGCACCATCTGTGACCCAGAAAGCAGGCCCTTGTCAGACACCAAATCTGTCATCTTGATCTTGAACTTTTCACCTCCAGAATTGTGAGAAATAAATTTCTGTTGTTTTAAGGCCACCAATCTATAGAATTGTCATGGCAACCTGAATGACATTCTTATCCCCAATTTCCCCTGCCTTTCACCAGATAATAAGCATCTTCTCCTTACCTGAAGATTCAGGGAACATGGTGCTTTTAAAATTATCGACCCTTCTACTAGATATTTTCTGGGAGACCAACGCTACTGTGTTCACAGTTTGCATGCCTCTGAAATTTCCAATTAGAAATGTTCTTTTTAAAAGTTTACGGTCATTTAAAGTAAATTTATTGATTGTAGAGCAGAGGTCTTTAAAATGGGTTTGTTAGAAAGGTTTACTAGGAAGGATGCATAGCCATGTATTACTAACTTAGCTAGGATTTTTACGTTTTACAATGTATTGGCTGTTTATTTTGATATTCAAGTAAAATTGCATCCAGTTAGTTGTCACAATTAGTCTCTTCAATCCAGTCCTATCCAGAAACAATTGTCCTATGAACTACTTCAATGAGACCAAGAATTAAAACATCTAAATATATTTTATTTCCCCAATTTTTATTATTTTGGAGCAGTGGTTCTCAACCTTCCTAATGCCGTAGCCCTTTAATACAGTTCCTATGGGTTGCAACCCAAAGGTTGAGAACCAGTTTTAGAGCTTACAGATACAGGTAGCTCTGTTTCCTCCTCCTATCTCTTCATACTCAATATAAAGAATCCCAAATAAAAGGCTGGGATAGCACATCTTCCTGTTACATGGCATTTGTGACATCACTCAGTGATTCAGGCACCGTAAGAGAGGTATCCTTCACTTGTCTGGCTGCACAATGCATCCTCTGAGTGAGTAGCACAAATATTGTTTCTTTGATCATTAACGTCTGGTTAAATGGTTTTTTAATTTTATTTATTTTAATATTACAAGCTAGAGCAATTATAAGAAAAAGATAAAAATGTATTCATAACTCATATAATTCAACTATGTGATTTTTGATTGAATTTTTTTCTGAATTTTAATTTTTCAGGCTTGTCAGTCTGTGCCAGGGTCTTAAAAATCATTTAACATAGGGCTTTTTTATTTAATTAGTGTTAAATGAAAGCTCATGAATACTTCATGAAGTCCAGTTCATCACACTTTGTTAATTCAGTATTCAGTGAGTCTGAATAGCATCTCTCCTCTAATGGAGCTTTTTGATCATGGAACAAGAAAAAAAGCTTTTTAAGTTTGCGAATTCAGAGCTTAAGGCTTTTAGCTCAGTTGAATGTAGACAGTTCTGCGTGATTTGTCCAGCATATTTTTAAATATCGAGAGCTGGCCAGACTGTAATTTGGAAGATAACTGTTGCTTATGTGAGTTATTTCATTGACTTTCAAAGGAAATGTGTGTGGTGTGTGTATGTATGAATGTGGGCTTAACTAAAGCTCCCTAGTAATAGTATGATTTATTGTCAGTTTTGATTCAAATAATCAACTCAATAAAGGGTTTGCATTTTTTAACCTTATTGTAGGAGTCACACAAATTAATAAGACTGCCCTGACCAGTAACATAGCCATTAGCCACATGTATCTGTTTAATTAAAATTTAAAATTTAAATTCAGTGCCTCAGCCTTACTCGCCACATCCAAGTGCTCACTAGCCACTTGCGGCCCATGGCTACTGGATTAGTTTCCTAGAGCCGCTCGGGTTAAAACAAAATTTGTGTTCTCCAAATTTGAAAGCTGGAAGTCTGGAGTCAAGGTGTCAGCAGGGCCACACGCTCTCTGAAGCATCCACACAACTCCACCTGCCTGCCCCTTGCTTCTGCTGGTGCCAATAATCCCTGTTCCTTGGTTTGCAGCTGCATCACTCCCAGTTTCTGCCTCACTGCTCATATGACCGGCCCAGGACAACTCTTTTTCCAACATGTGGCAGAAAAGAAAAAAGGTTGGACACCCTTGATTTGAGTATGACCTCACTTTAATACCTCTGCAAAGACCCTAATTCCAAATAAGGTATTTAGGGTTAGGACCTACCTGTTTCTTGCAGGCACTCGCTTCAACCACAAGGGTGCCACATTGAACAGTGTAGTGATAGAATATTTCCATCATCATAGTATGTGCTGTTTGGCAATTTAAGAAATCAGAACGTGGAGCTCTGATACATTTTTAGGATCTAAATAGTAAAGCACGAGTGGAATGCTTGTGGCAACTTTGACACTTTGTGGTTTCTCATTGTATGTAACTTCCATTGTGCAATCTGGTTTCATCTTAAAGTGCAGGTATGTGTATGTGTGTGTGTGTGTGTGGTGACTCATGACTATCTGCTTCCTACGGTAACTGTCATGTCCTTACATTATGATTTACAGTTCAGCTGTATACAGACAAGGGGATTCCTTAAGGAACAATTTGGCTGAAAGATTAATTCAGAAATATTTACATAGGATCCCTGCTATTTTATATTGATTTTTAAATATTTTATCTTAAATTTTCTTCCAGGCTCCTTGTTACTCTAGTTACATGTTTATTGTAATCAAATAGAAAATAAGTCTTTATAAATGTGTCAGTAAAAATCTCTTTATTGATAGTAGTAAAAGGATTGTAATTCATCTCTCAAGAGAAGTCTACCCCCAAATCTGCAGTGATTTAACTCTGCACTGTGGCTGGCACCTGTAGTCCCAGCTACGTGGAGACTGAGGCAAGAGAATCACTTGAACCCAAGAGTTTGAGGTTGCTGTGAGCTAAGATGCCATGGTACTCTACCAAAGGGTGATCAAGTGAGACTCTGTCTCAAAAAACAAAAAAAAAAGTGGGACAAGATAAATCCTCCCCATGGCTCTTATACTATTTAACATACAGCTGGTAGATAACTCACATGAGCAAGAAAGCCTAGCCTTTTAAAGATTTTTTTTATTTCTTTACTGTTGTATATTTTAGGGTTATTTTGATTACTGTCTTTTTCCTAGTGTTTCTAGCCTACTAGCCTACTTCTTTTTTTTTTGTTTTAAATACATGTATTTTATTATTCTTCATTACATTATTCCCCCCCGCCCCCGCCACCCCTCTGTGGTAAGACAATTGATTTACAGAAAAGAATACAGAAAACACCAAAGCTCCTGGTAGAGGGAGAGATTTCAAGTGGGGAGAGAGAAGCTCTCTCCATTCCTCTCCCGGTCTTCCCCACCCCCCGCCAACCCCCCTCCCCCCCCACCCCCATCCACATCTCCCCCCCCCATCTCCTCCTCTAGGCCTCTAGCCTCAGGGTATTTTTAATAGGCATGCTTTGTCTTTGCAATGAGTCACACACCTCTGTTTTGATTAACTTTGATCAAATTTGAGGATTTCATTTCCCTTGTAGTTAGGTAGAGAATTAGCCATTTAGATATCACTAAAGGGAATTTTAATGAATAAAATAACATGTAGATTTTCCTTGGCAATCCCCAGGAGAAAATTCAACTATGGTAGAGTTTAACTAAAGATTTTCACCATTTGTGAAAACAAAAAGTTTTCACAATTTCCCATGCTGACCTCACCAAGGAATAGGAAAATGTCCACAAAAATGTCATTGTGTCTGATAGTCATGAAACACGTAGGCATATTTTTAATAATGTGAGTTGTACAAAATTACAAAAGAATGAGGAGGACCTTAAAAATAGATAAAAGAAGAAAAATGAAAATAAGAGTTTTGCAACATAAAAGAGGTTGAAAAATCTGCAAGGTAGGAATGGATTAAACACATTGCTTTTATTACTTATACTGACACTTACATGACTGAGAATTCCTGCAATTTATGCAGTATTTCATTCATAAGATATAATCCTTGCTATTAATGTAGAACTTTAAATTTAATTTTATAGCACAGCACACTAAGTTATTGCCATTCCTCAGCCATCCACTTGGCTTGGGGACCTAGACTAGCATAGATATTGTTACAGGCCACTGATGGGCCAGTTAACATATCAGAGGGCACACTGGTACTTGTAGACTACTTTTAGGGGTTCGCAAACTTAACCCCTAATTAGAATCTCCTGGAGGGCTTGTTAAATACACAGATTGCTGGGCCACAACTACACACTTCATCTTTCACTTGTCATAGGTAAAAGTTTGCATTTCCAATTTTGCATTGGTTGATGCTGATGATACTGGTCCACGAGCCACACTAGGGAACCACAGAGAAAGAGTAGATGTATTATAGAGATTGCTAAGAGGTATGAGATTCTCACATGGTAAAATCTCTAAGTACTGGAAATAAAAGGGAAATAAATTGCCAGCTAACTTTTTTTTAATGCCCTGCCTTTCTCTTATTGCTTTTAATGTAGGCAATGTCTGACTTTAATTCTCAGAATATATTTTTCAATTTTTTTACATATTTTTTCCATAGAAGAAGAATATAATAGGACCTAATAAGATCTCAACAAATATTTGTTACTATGTTTAGTCCTCAAGCTAAAGAAAATAATTGTCACATAATGTTTCTACTACATAGGATTGTGTGCTGCTCACCATTAAGATTTTGGTTTCAGCACCTAATCCCCATCATTTGAGCTGTGTCAGGCAGCAGAACAACCCCTCCAGACTGAATGAACTCTCTGTGGGTGAGGTGAGCAAGGAGAATGGTGCTAGAAGGAGCATGTGAGAAAAGCAGAAATTCCTGGGTGTGGTGCATTTCAATTTCCAATTAGAAGCCTTTTAAAAGCCCTTACTATGTGCCATGTCTGGAATTAGTAGTTTGGGGGAATAGTGAGATGAGCTCCCACATTTGGGGACTACAGTCTTATTTGTCCTATGTACTTGCCTTTATTTTTTTTGAGACAGAGTCTCACTCCATTGCCCTTGCCCTGGCATCAGACCTCACAGCAACCTCAAACTCTTGGGCTCAAGATATCCTCTTGCCTCAGGCTCCCAAGGAGCTGGGAACTACAGGTATGTGCCATAATGCCTGGCTAGTTTTTCTACTTCTAGTAGAGATGGGATCTTGCTTTTTTTCCCTCAGGCTGGACTCAAACTCCTGTTCAAGCAATCTAACTGCCTCAGCCTCCCAGAGTGCTGGGATTACAGGCATGAGCCACCGCACCTGCCCTTATGTTCTTGTTTAGAGTAAGCAAGAACTAGCTTCAGATGAGGACTGGGGCCAGATGGGTCCTGGCCTGGACCTGCGACTTAGTGATCAGATAATTCTGGGTTAGTCATCTCTGAGCCTGCTTACTCCTCTGGGATGACTATCACATGGCATTTTCATGCTTTAGAGCATGACCTAGCATATGATCCTACTTCATTTTCACAGCCACCCAGGAAGGTAGGCATCATGCTCATTGCACAATGGCAATTATTTTTCTAAAACAGTGATAAGGAGGCCTATACTATACTTCACAGAACATGTCTAAAGGTCACATTGGAATGTGTTAGTCAAATGGGAAAACTCATTCTTCACTACATATAAACACATGTTTGTAAGAAGGTTCTACCCTCAGATGTTCCTATGAAAGAAAAATAAAAGCATTTGCTCTGTGAGACTGGCGCTGCAGGATCCCCTTTTCCCTTCTCTTGGCTACTGTGTCCAGACACTATAAACTTACTGCTTCTACAGCAGGGCAGCCTGAGTTCTTTGCTCAGGCCTGAGCTTCTAGCTGGCCTCTGGTGGTGCTGGGTTGCACAGTGACCAAGCAAAGTGTTTCTCTGACAGGTATCATCAGATGGTCTGGCATGAGCAGCACAGCTGAACACTTACAGCAGCCTGAGGAAGTGGTGGAAGACACTCAGCTTCCTGCAGGAGCTAATGATGTGTGAAGAGAAAAACCTCACAACCAAGCATACTCCAACTGGAATATTGTCTCAGTGACATCCATTTAAGTGGCTTTGGGGACACAACTTGAACTTTATTCAGCCTCAGTTTTCTCATTGGTAAGATGGGGAAAAGCGGTATCTCTGAGTTTCGTGAAAATTAAATGGATTATGGAATGTGGAGTGCTTACTAATAATAAATGTCGGTGCTAACATGGAACAAGCACTGCATAACAGTTGGCTGTTGCTGTTATGAAGAGAGGAACACTGGAAACTTGTGAGAACACAGTCAGTTAGCTGAAGTGTCCTTAAATGCTAAACTTAAATTCAGGAAGTGCCAGAACCCATTTCTGTACCGAGAACAGCCCTGTTGGCATCTCAGGAGAGGAAGTCCAGGCCTGGTGCACCTGCCATCTTGTCCCTGTTCCCACTTACAGCTTAAGCCTAAATTCTTCTTGTCCCTCCTTTCATTGGCCTTTATCTCTGATAAAGTTTATTGTCATACCTGCCAGTCAGTGCTAGCTATCAGCTGGAGTTCACCTACACATGGCTCCTCCACATGGCGTGGGCTCCTCACAGACTAGAGCTGGATTTTGAGAGAGCTACAAGTCTTCTATGACCTATCTTCAAAAGTCCCAGAATGGCCCTTCTGTTACAATCTGTGCAGACTCAAGGAGAGAGAAATTATTGATAGGAGGATCGTCAAAGTATATGTGGCTACATTTAATTTGCCACAGTGATTGTGAAAATGAAAAATGGCCAATGCCTTGCTTATCAAGTGGAGGAGAAGACTTTCACAGAGGGCTCAATCTAAGCTCACTAAAGGATTGTAAACCCAATTATCAGGGAATCTCACCTGCTCTTGTCAGCTTGGCACCAACTCCATGTGTTGTAGGTGCTGTATATTTTCCTCTATCCATGTTTATTTTCCCTAAAAGCAAAGATTGAACTATTTTCTTTGAATCCCCTGTGCCCAACCCAGATTCTGGCACATAATAAGAATTCAAAAAATATTAGTGGAACAAATACAGAGATAAGTCATTATCATAAATAGGTAAGCTGATTGGAGAGAACAGATAATCTTAGATATTAGATGTATTGATGCTTAAGAGGTTAGGGAGATCTGGAAATTGGCAGCCACTTTTGAGAATATAAAACAGCAGGCTCAGTGCCTGTAGCTCAATGGAACACTGGCCACATACACCAAGGCTGGTGGGTTCAAACCCAACCCAGACCTGCTAAACAACAATGACAACTGCAACAGAAAAAAATAGCTGGGTCTTGTGGTAGGCAACTATAGTCCCAGCTACTTGGGAAGCTGAGGCAAGAGAATCTCTTAAGCCCAAGCGTTTGAGGTTACTGTGAGCTCTGATGTCACAGCACTCTACGTATGGTGACATAGTAAGACTCTGTCTCAAAAAAAAAACAAAAAACCTGGAGTTCAAAAAGCTGCAAGTGATGACACAGTTTTGTTGAGTGTGTTCTGCAAGGGGAAGATGTAGAAGAGGAAGTCAAGAGTGAGAGACTAAGCCAAGAGCTTCGATTCTAGGACTAGGAGGAAGAATAGACAGAAATTGAATGTGAGTGGTAAATTCCCCCTCCAAAGGTGAGGAGAGCCTTCTGAGCAAGGTCATTCATACAGCCCAAAATCTGCATGTCAAAGAATTTCCTTGCAGAATGACCTATAACAAAAAAGTCATATTCTCTAGATAAGACAAGAAAGATAATGAATGAGAAAAGACAATGGAATGTAGAACATAGGCAAATAGAAAGTCAAACCATTTTAACTAAAATGTTCATTAAAAATATTTAGCATGGAACCCATTTCTACCTATAATGTTTTATTCAAAACATTGGTAAATATCATTTTGTTAACACCAAATTTTAACTTTGTAAAATATGTGTTTCACCTTGCTCATCACTCCATTCACCCTGAGTTCCAAGAATTTGAGGTAAAAAAAGGTTCTAGGGCAGTTGTTCTCAATCTTCCTAATGCTACAACACTTTAATACAGTTCCTGTGGGTTGAGAACCACTATTCTAGGACATGAGTAGGAATCTTCAAACCCTTGCTCCTACTTTTCTACCCTATTCTGGAGTTGGGGGCAGGAGTTACTTAGCTTCCATGGGCCTTAAGTATTATCTATACAATGATGAGGGTAGCTAGGAATTTCTTAAGTCCTTTCCAGCTATAAAATTGTTTAATTTCATCATTCTCAAGTCAATAGATTCTCCTCTCCTTTTTGATATTTGTGTAGTCAGGAGAAGAAAAATTTTCTACAAATATATTCTTGGTAGAGTGGTCAAGTCATGAAAGCTGGATTCAGGGTACAGTGCTATCTTGGAATCTGAGCCTAATCTGTTCCATAACCTCATTTGAGTTCCAAATCATTCAAGTTCCAAGACAATTTTTCCCCTTTAAAATAATAAATTAAATAGATTAACTAATAGATCAATCTGCTGCTGGGTCCCACAAACTCAAATTTCAAAATGATTTTAACAGTAAATACATTGAATTTTAAGGTAAAATATTAATAAGTAATAATATTTGAATGAAAATATAAAGTAATAAAATTAAAAATATAAAAACCTAAAAATATAAAGGCCTGTTTTATCACAATTGAACATTTGGCTCGAAACATACCTCTTGCTCTTCACAAACTCCTTAAAGTCCTTTACAAACTTTTCTACTGCTTCCAAATTAGAACTGGCAGCCTCTCCATGCATAACAACACTATGGATCCCAGTTCTTTTCTTAAACATCTGTAACCACCCCAACCCCAGTTTAAACTCCTCGTTTTGAACGCTAGTATCAGGCGTGCCTTTCACTAAATCATATTGGATGACTTTGGCTTTCTCACAAACTATCATCTCAGAAATCACATCACCAGTCAGCTGTTTTTCATTAATCCAAACTAAGAGGAGTTTTCCCATCTCTTCCATACTTTTTGATCTCCTAGAGATCAGCATCATAACCCCGTCTGCCACATCAGCTGCTTTGAAAGCATCTTTATTTTTCAAACATACGTATAAAACACACTGACAATGTCCTGGGCATTTGGACTTCAAAGCAGCATTGGGATTTCAGGCAAAATTTGCTTGAATTTTTTGTTCGGATTCCGGAGGCAATACCGTATTTTCCTTGTGGTGACCGCAAATGAAGTGTTCTGATAATAATCATTCGGTCTTCCTCCACTGCCAGTTTAAGTTACTTTTTGGTCTTTCCAGTTACATCCCCCTCAGATACTGACGACACCAAGGCAGGTCAAGACACTGTCTTCATACACCTGGCCCTGGGTCTCCATGATAGGTAACCTGAGGCTAATGTTCAAAGAGGACTTTGACTCCAATGACTCATCATTTCAAACTTCCAAGAAAGATATTATAATACTAAGAACAATGTATGAAGGTAGAAGCTAAATAAAACAGTAAAGAGTAAATTTGAAAATAACAGAACATAAAATGGTACCAAAGATTTATTTCTCAGTCATATAAAACATTCTGGAACATGTGATAGTATCTGACCATTTTAGCATCATAGGCATGTTTCAAAAAAGTTATTGTACAAAAAAAAAAGACCAGTGTCTTCAAGACTAACTGTTTACTATTAAAGTTCATTTGGAAGGCTTAGAAGGGTAAGTTCCAAGTTCTAAGCCAACTTGGAAAAAATACAGATACATATCTGGAAAGGCAAAATGCATGTTTGGAAAATTATTATATCCCAAGGTACTATAATAGCATAGACAAATAGAAGTGGTATAATTAAATTTTCCCTGGACTCTGATTTAATATAAAATCTAAGGGGGAAAAATTTAATATATAGTTTTTAGTTCATTTTAGAATAATTCTACAATGATGATGATAATGATATAACAAACACTTATCATAAATGATTTAAGAGGGCTAGCATAGAGGCTTAGCACATTGTACTTGGAGTATAGCAATGAGTACTTGGTGTTGTATTGGCAAAGAATGATATTTGAAATAATGAACTCTAAAGGTGATTTTGTCTATATGGCATTCAATAAACTACACATTGAATCACTTAGGGCAATCTAGACCTTAGAATATATTGATTGTTTTTCCTGAAAACATTTGAAAGAAATATATGCAATTTTTATGTTTAGTTGAACTAAAATGGCATAATTTAATTGAAATTCAGCTTAATAAATAAAAATAACCTACATTAGTATATTATACATAGAAAAATTAAAAACACTTGTAAGAATTAATTAAGGAATACTATAAATATTAAACACAAGTAAGGCACAAATGTAAAATACTATCAGCTAAACATTGAATGGTTCTCCTGATGTAGTATGTTATGCTAAATTTTCTATTCACTGACATTATTTCAATCCTATAACATTCCTTAGAAATGGGAACTATTACCTCCTTTAGAAAACTCATTCAGGTGGGGAGTGTTGGCTAACACCTGGAATCCTGGCATTCTGGAAGGCCCAAACAGGAGGATCACTTGAGCTCAGGAGTTTAAGACCAGCCTGAGCAAGAAGGAGACTCTGTCTCTACTGAAAAGAAAAATAAAAATCAGGCAGGCATGGTAGTGTATGACTATAGTCACAGCTACTTGGAAGGCTGAGGCAGGAGAATGTTTAAAACCAGGAATTTGAGGTTACTGTGTGCTAGGCAGCAATTCTAGCCTGAGGCAACAGAGTGAGACTCTGTCAAGAAAAAAGGAAAGAAAGAGAGAGCAGGAAGGAAGGAAGGGAGGAAGGAAGGAAGGAAAACTCATTCAGATGAGAAAACTAAATCTTAGAGACTTGTTTCTAAGCACAGAACTAATAGCTACCTGGCCCCGAGACTTATGATTTCAATACCATGCCCCCATTGAGCATGAAATAAACCCTAATACAAGGAACTCATGGACATAGGGACTGGTAATAGTGAGTTGTTACTATTTATTCAAGAAAGTAGTATCATACATGTAATCAAATCATTTTATTAACAAAAGAACATAATCTAGAGAAAATCAGGCACACATTATGCTTCATTTGCTATGAAAAATTAATTTGCATTGTCAGTGAATGAAGATGAATCTTCACAGTAAAAAGTTGTGCCTGATAAAAATTAAAAGCTACATTTGGTGAAAAGTATGGCTAGCAATCCAGCAGCTGCTACACTTTTCAGTCAAATGCCTTTTTCTAAACATGTCAAAGTGTTCCCATCTTCTCATGTTAGTGCATTCTTACATGCAGATACCTTATGTGCATAAGTCATCTCCCTTTCTGTACCCCTTTCATCACTGAGATCCTGTCCCCCTCCTCCAACCAAGAGGCAGTGGAGGATTAATGAGAACCCATCTTGCACCAGAAGTCTCCTTCAGATCTCTCTTATAAATCTATAGCTCTCCAGTAAATATGTTAAAACATGTATGGGAGAAGGGGGGGAAGTGCTGTCCCATCCAAAGCAGCCCAAGAAGAAGAGCACCCAGAACTGTAAAATTATTCAAATGGCACCAGCTTGGGTTGAAAGCGCATGTGGTGAGCATAGGTGGAGTCGTTCAGGCTGGGGCTGAGCCGATGCAGCTGGTCCAGTCCCTTTAGGTCCTGCCTGACCTTCACCTTGTGTCTCCTGTGCTTGCTGTTTTGTAAATTCAGCTTTAACCTAAAAGTGTGTATCTTGAGTAGTTTAGGACAATTGACGTAGGAGATTAACTTTTGAATGTCGTTTTGGTCATGGGTGATGTCAATTATTATTTATTATGGGTCATGGGTTATGCCGAATTATTATTGTTTAAGATAAGGGTTAACATGGTTTTACTTTGGACTTTCATGTATAAAACCGTGATTTGGGAAATGGAAGAAGAATGGAACAGTCTTGCAGAGGCTATTCTGACTGTTCTCCAGAATTGCTGGCCTTCTGACAAATAAAGTTTGATGGGCCTATCTCAGTCTCTGCTGATAGGGACAGGAGGCCGGACCCTCTTCATCCAGTAACATTTAGGTTCCATAAAAACGTGCATGTAAACAAGAACGAAGGACCAGGACCCTTTTTATGCCCCCTTTAAAAAAAAAATAGCTTGCCTTGTTTTTGCCTCTTCTTTGCAGGGTATCCTTCTGCGGTATGACTTGGAGATTATGTGTGAAGAAACACCCACAGAAGGCTTTTAATACACACATGGAGTGGACTCATTTGTAAGGATTGCCAGTCCTGCGGCTGCAGCCTCCCTGGCATTGCAAGCCAGACTCATGTGGCTGCTGGCTCTACCCACCACCTAGCTCACAGGCTGCATGCTGGCCAGCTCAGCCCTCCTGGAAGCCCGTGATCCACGTTATCTCCCCTCACTTGCAAACCTTTATAGACTTCTCCCGAGGACTGTGCCCAAAGATTCTCGATTTGGGAAGCCCAATTAAACTCTGCAGACTTTCCTGTAATCCATAAACACCAATCCTGTAGGTATTGTGCTTTAAGCCAAGACTCCAAGAAAACTATTAGAATTTGTGACTCTGTTTGGAACTTAAGAAATAATTCTTACCTGTTTTAGCAAGACTGACAGTGTCTTGACAGCTTCCAGAGGCTGTCGTTTCCTCTATGAGAGATTCTGGAAATCGATTATTAACGAAGTACTGCCATATTTTAAGTGACTCTGTACTTTTGAGAAGGCATGTTTATATTTAATTATTGAAATGTGGCACAGCAGCACAAAAGTCAGCTATTATTGCCCCCAAAAATGGTTCAAAAATCAATCTTCATTCCAAAACCCATAATAAGAAAATAAAAAATAGCAATTTATTGAAAAAAAAAAAACTAAAGATGTCTTCTGTCAGAAAAGCTATCATTAGTTGTGCTGAAACTAATATGTACATAATTTTAAAGAGAGATGTGCATAATTATGCAAAAGAATTTTAAGTACTAAGTGAATGGAGGGCCCACTGAATTGTCCCTATCATTGGTAGTCTGACATTTGCCCTTCTTCTGCCTGTCACACCAACTATGGAGGCAGCTGTTATGAGATGTATATGAATGGTTTAACAAACAAACAAACAAACAAAAAAACCCTCAACCCCAAAGTTGCCACTCCCCCTCCCTTTCTAGCGTGTGATCATTTTTTTCTAATAAAGTTTTGACCTCTTTTAGACTCAAGAATTTTGCCTATATAACTGTTTCTGAAAGTCTGTGATGATAGAGGATATTGAATGGAACGTAGGAGACTATGACAGGAAAACTTTCCCAGTTAACAGGAGTGGCCTAACAATTCTTCTGTAAAAGGAAGTGGGCCAGCAATCTGAATACAGTGTGGGTGGGGAGCATAACGTGGCACTCACATAGCATTTTATCATAAGGTGAAAAACACTAATTATCCCTATTAAAGAAAGAATGGTCACTAGGGAAGATTATGGGGGAGCTAAAGGCCTCCAACCCACACATGCTGTCACTAGCTCTTCAGTTTGTGGTTCCTATGTTGTAGGAGAATGCCGGGCCCAGTGAAGTCTTGTGAGTGCTGTGTGCTATGATCAGATCTGTGTTTTATAGCGATACCTCTGAACAGGAGGAGACATATCACTGTTGCCCAAGAAAGAGAGTATAAAGTTTTGGACTCAGTTACAGTGGGAAGAAGAGAGGGCAAAGGCTACAACAATGGCCACAACTGTTCCTTACTATGAGAAGCATTTTAAACGCTCTTCATAAACGCAGTTTGTGGTGGCATAATTGTGTCCACTCTACAGAGTCTAAGAGATAGGAAGTTAGTGATACTGTAACATAGTTCATTGGTGGTGGGGCTGCACTGTGACCTGAGATGTGCTTGAGTTGAAAACTGTGATGTTTCAAGAGTTGAGAGATAGCCCTGGGTGAGTAAGCAATTGTTGGCATGAAATGGAGAAGTAATCCAGGTTGATTCTGAAGTTTCCAGCTTAGTCTGTGGGTAAATAATGATACTATTTAAATAGAGAGGGAAAAGAAGGGGAAAAACAGATTTGGAAGGGAAGATAATGAGTGTGTTCCATAGATACTCAGTTTAAGTCAATGCAGAATATTCAGAGAAGTTGGAAATGCAGTTCTGGAGATAGAGCTTAGGGATAACTAGAGGTTATGGGCAAAGCTGATGCCATGGGATTTGATAAAGCTGCTCATAGATGTTAGGGAAGATAAGGAAAGAAGAGGAGAAGTGGAGGTAGAATCTTGGGAAAACCTAGTTGCATGTTAAGATCACCTGTGTAGTTTATAAGCAGTACTAGCTACCCTGGATTATTCCAAAGATCAATTAGATCAGAAATTCTAAGGTGGGCCCCAGGTATGCCAAGTTATAAAAGCTCCTATAGAGATGATTCTTTTGCTCAGGATAACCTGAAACAATGAGGGGTGAACTACCTGCAGCTGAAGGAGGCGTGCAACCTCCTCGTAAAGAACCAGAACAGAAGCAGGGACTGTGGCTTCTTTTCTCTGGAATTTAGGCCATAGATGAAAGTAGAGATGTGGGGATATTTTTGTGTTCACAGGAGTGGCGTGGCTGGGAGAGACTTGGTCATGTTTTCAGGCTCTGCAGAGCCATCCAATGGGGCTGGAAAGATACAGGAAGAGATAAAAGGTTGTTGAGACCCTGGGTTGGGGAAAGGGGTGTTGAGAAGTGAGAGCATAAATTGGTCTTGAAAAAGAAGCATATTCTTTATTAGAAAGATGAAAATAAGTGAAGATGGATGGAGATCAGTAAATAATGGGAGGGGGGTCAGGTAAGTGCAGAGTTCACACCGAGCTGTTTTTATTTTCTTGGAGTAGAGGCAATTAGATCTCTTTCCCCCAAAAGTTGCACCCAACGATCTCTTAGGTTGGGCTGGGTCCTATGCTGAGGATTTGGGGCATTCCTAACATTATGATTATGTACATACAAGGACAAATTCCAGAAGTCAAGTTTTAAGGGATCAGGGGCTTATAGCAAAGAAGTCTGGATAGTAAGAGGAAAGTAAGATACAGCACTGAGACTGCTTGGGAAGCCAGGAGACCCAGTTAAGTAAATGGTCGAAGCAAGCAAGGAGCATCCTAGCTGGAGGCTCCCACAGTGCCCTGGAAGCCACAGTGGCTGTTATGCCATCCCTGCAGCTGCCTATGTGCTCTGCTAGTCCATTTCAACAGAACACAGATATTAAGCCATTTCTGGAGAGTGGCTGGAAAATGGCAAAGCTGTGAACTGCCATCTCTGTCACCATTCATCATCCAACAACCCAGGGCTACTTCTGTAAGCAGCACATGGATGAACACAGCCAACCCTCTCATCTCTCATTTTGTGATGTGACTTTACCATTTCTCCCTTCAGGAGGTGAAGTCTATCTCTCCCGTTTTGAGTCCTGGCTACCCCTGTGACCTGCTTTAACAATCAAATGCAGTGGAAGTGATGCTGTGTGACTTTCAGCCTGGTAAGAGGCCTTGTAGTTTCTGTTTATTACCACTGGGAAGCCAGTCAGTGACCATGGAAAATAGCTCTGAATAGAGAGAAACCAAGTAACAGACAGAGGGAATGAAGAGCAGAATTGAGGTGCCCTTGTCAACAACCAGCACCAAGTTCCCGATTTGTGAGGAAGGTCATCTTGGATACCCCAGCACAGTTGAGCTGATCCAGGCTTCCTCACACAGTTTCTACACAAAGGAACATTCTTTTGCATTTCTTTTACCTGTATCAACATTTTTTAAAAATGGACATTTAAAATAATACAATGTGGCAACTTTGGAAGTCAGATTCTTCCCTATCTCCTGTTTGCTGGTGTTACTACTTATTACTGTTATTGCTCTTCCTGAATGTTTACTGTGTGACTTTCTGGAACTATCCTGGTGAAGTCAGCATATTCTTTGTTATGTGTGGCCAGTGAACTCTCTGCTCAGTTAGTGTAGCGGCTACTGATGATTGGATAGTGATTTCCTTGAATACTTGGAACAAATAAGTTTTTATGTGAGCGTTGGGGTCTGTCATGCAAACAGTCACTTTACAGCTTTGCCTTTGCCTGTTCTTACCACCGTGCAGACCTTCAATGTCTCCCAGAAGAGAGAGTTGAAGGCAGTGAATTTTCTTTTCTTTCTTTCTTTTTTTTTTTTTTAAATTAAATCATAGCTGTGTACATTAATGCAATTATGGTGTACAACGTGCTGTTTTCATATACAATCTGAAATATTTTCATCAAACTGGTTAACATAGCATTCATGGTATTTTCTTAGTTATTGTATGAAGACATTTATATTCTGCATTCAGTAAGTTTCACCTGTACCCTTCTAAGATGCACCATAGGTGTGGTCCCACCAATTACCCTCCCTCCACCCATCCTCCTCCCTCCCCTCCCCTCCCTTACCCCTTTCCCCATAATTTGTGCTATAGTTGGGTTATAACCGTCGTATGAAAGTATAAATTATAAAGCTATACTTATAAAGCTAAAAGTATCCAGTGTACTCAGCCCTACTAATGAAACTAATTTATAGCTTTCAATGAAGGCTATAAATTAGTTTCATAGTAGGGCTGAGTACATTGGATACTTTTTCTTTCATTCTTGAGATACTTTGCTAAGAAGAATATGTTCCAGCTCCATCCATGTAAACTTGAAAGAGGTAAAGTCTTCATCTTTCTTTAAGGCTGCACAATATTCCACGATATAAATATGCCAGAATTTATTAATCCATTTGTGGGTCGATGGGCACTTGGGCTTCTTCCATGACTTAGCAATTATGAATTAGGCTGCAATAGACATTCGGGTACAAATATCTTTGTGATAATGTGATTTTTGGTCTTCTGGGTATATACCTATACTCCTAATTATAGGAGTGAATGGCAGGTCTATTTTTAGATCTCTAAGTATTTTCCAAACATCTTTTCAAAAGGAACATATTAGTTTGCATTCCCACCAGCAATGTAAGAAGTGTTCCCTTTTGTCCACATCCACGCCAACATCTCTGGTTTTGGGATTTTGTGATGTGGGCTAATCTTACTGGAGTTAGGTGATATCTCAAAGTAGTTTTGATTTGCATTTCTCTGATGATTAAGATCATGAGCATTTTTTCATGTGTCTGTAGGCCGTGTGCTCGTCTTCTTCCGAACAGTTTCTCTTCAAGTCCCTGCTCACCCTGAGATGGGATCACTTGTTCTTTTCTTCTAATACATTTGAGTTCTCTGTGGATTCTGGTTATTAACTCTTTGTCAGAGGCATAACCTGCAATTATCTTCTCCCATTCTGAGACTGTCTGCTTGCTTTACTCACTTATTGGCTATGCAGAAGCTTCTTAGTTTGATCAGGTCCCAAATCAGTGTATTTTTGATGCTGCTTCAATTGCCAGGGGAGTCCTCCTCATAAAATATTAACCCAGGCTGATTCTTTCAAGAGTTTTTCCTGCACTTTCTTCTAGTATTTTTATAATTTCATGTCTTAAGTTTAAATCTTTAATCCAGTGAGAGTCTATCTTAGTTAATGATGATAGGTGTGGGTACAGTTGTAGCCTTCTATGGGTCACCAGCCAGTTCACCCAGCACCATTTGTTAAATAGGGAATCTTTTCCCCACTGAATTTTTTTAATTGGCTTGTCAAAGATCAAATAGTGGTAAGTAGCTGGGTTCATCTCTTGGTTCTCTATTCTATTCTATACATCTACCTCTCTGTTTTTGTGCCAGTACCATGCTGTTTTGATCACTATTGATTTATAGTACAGTCTCAGGTCTGGTAGCGTGACTCCTCCTGCTTTGTTTTTATTTCTGAGTAATGTCGTGGCTATTTGTGGTTTTTCTGATTCCATACAAAATGAAGTAATATTTTTTTGAAATCTTTAAAGTATGACAATGGAGCTTTAACAGGGATTGAATCAAAATTGCATATTGCTTTGGGCAGTATGGACATTTTAACAATGTTAATTCTTCCCAGCCATGAGCATGGTATGTTTTTCCATTTGTTGACATCTTCAGCTATCTCTTTTCTTAGAGTTTCATAGTTCTCTTTATAGAGATCTTTCATGTTCTTTGTTAGGTAAACTCCCAAATATTTCATCTTCTTTGGCACTACTATGAATGGAATAGACTCCTTGACTGTTTTTTTTAGCTTGGCTGTTGTTGGTATATATAAAGGGTATAGATTCATGGGTCTTGATTTTGTAACCTGAGAAACTGCTATATTCCTTGATCACTTCTAAGAGTTTTGTAGTAGAATCCCCCTTTTTTTTTTCCAGAAATACAATCATATCATCTGCAAAGAGTGAAAGTTTGATCTCTTCTGACCCTATATGGATATTCTTGATCACCTTTTCTTCCCTAATTGCAATGGCTAAACTTCCATTACGATGTTAAAGAGCAGTGGAGACAATGGGCAACCTTGCCTGGTTCCTGATCTGAGTGGAAATGATTTCAATTTAACTTTATTCAATAGGATATTGGCTGTGGGTTTGCTGTAGACAGCCTCTATCAGTTTAAGAAATGTCCCTTCTATACCAGTTTTCTTAAGTGTTCTGATCATGAAGGGATGCTGGACATTATCAAAAGCTTTTCCTGCATCACTTGAGAGAATCATATGATCTTTGTTTTTTAATTTGTTTATGTGCTGAATTACATTTATAGATTTACATATATTGAACCAGCCTTGAGACCCTGGGATAAAATCCACTTGGTCATGGTGTATAATTTGTTTGATGTGTTGTTGGATTCTGTTTGTTAGGATCTTGTTGAATATTTTTGCATCAATATTAATTAGTGATATTGGTCTACATTTTTCTTTTCTCGTTGGGTCTTTTCCTGGTTTGGGGATCAAGGTGATGTTTGCTTCATAGAAAGTGTTCGGTAATATTCCTTCTTTTTCTATATTTTGGAAAAGGTTGCATAATATAGATACTAGTTCCTCTTTAAACGTTTGGTAGAATTCTGACGTGAAGCCATCTGGTCCCGAGCTTTTCTTTTTAGGGAGATTTTGTATAGTTAATGCTATTTCAGAACTTGATATAGGCCTATTCAATATTTCCACTTGATTCTGGCTAAGTCTTGGAAGGTGATGTGCTTCCAAGTATTGGTCAATTTCCTTCAGATTTTCATATTTCTGAGAGTAAAGTTTCTTATAATATTCATTAAGGATTTTTTGAATTCCTGAGGAGTCTGTTGTTATTTCATCATTACCATTTCTGATTGATGAAATTAGAGATTTTACTCTTTTTTCCTGGTTAGGTTAGCCAAAGTGTTATCTATTTGATTGACCTTTTCAAAAAAAAAAACAACTTTTTGATTTATTGATCTGTTGTATAATTCTTTTGTTTTCAATTTCATTTAATCCTGCTCTAATTTTGGTTATTTCTTTTCTTCTGCTGGGTTTGAAATTGGATTGTTCTTCCTTTTCCAGTTGCTTGAGATATCCCATTAAGTTGTTAACTTTCTCTCTTTCCATTTTCTGGAAGAAGGCTTGCAGTGCTATGAATTTACCTTTTAGGACTGCCATTGTAGTATCCCAGAGATTCTGATATTTTGTGTCTTCATTGTGGTTTTGTTCCAAAAAATTGGTATTTTCCTTGTTCATCTCATCTATGACCCATCTATCATTCAGCATAAGGTTATTTAGCTTCCATGTTTTTGTATGAGTATGCAGATTCCTGTTGGTATTGAGTTCAACTTTTATTCCATGATGGTCCGAGAAGATGCAAGGAATAATTTCTATTCTTTTAAATTTTACTGAGGTTAGACTTGTGATCTAAGATGTGATCAGTTTTGGAGTATGTTCTTTGGGCTGATTGAACAATGCGTATTCAGTTTTGTTAGGATGAAATGTTCTGTAGATGTCTGTTAAATCCAAATGCTGAATGGTTAAGTTGAAATCTGAAATTTTTTTTTTCCTAGCTTCTTATTGGATCTATCCAACACACTAAAGGAGTGTTAAAATCTCCAACTACCATGGAGCTGGAGGAAATCAAGTTGCTCATGTCTGTTACAGTTTCTCTTATAAATTGAGGTGCATTCTGGTTGGGTGCATAAATATTAAGAATTGAAATGTCATCATAATGAGTTTTACCCTTAACGAATATGAAGGATCCATCCTTATCCTTCCTTACTTTTGTTGGTTTAAAGCCTGTTGTATCTGCAAATAAAATTGCAACACCTGCTTTTTTCTGCTTTCCATTTGCCAGGAATATAGATGATCATCCCTTCCCCCTGCATCTATATTTATCTTTAAAGGTAAGATGAGATTCTTCTATGCAGCAGATATCTGGCCTGAATTTTTTTATCCAGTCACCCAACCTGTGCCTCTTTAGAGGACAATTTAGGCCATTCACATTAATTGAGAATATGGTAGAATTTAGGGTATTGAGCTTTTTCAAAGTCCAGTGGACATTTTTAATCCTTTCACCACTGTGGAAGTTGGAATCTGATCAAAAGTTTCTGAGTGAGTTTACTTTAATGGTGGAGGATTGCACTGGTCATTATGGAGGATAGGTCTGAGAATATCTTGGAGAGGTGGTTTAGTTATGGCAAATTTCTTCAACATGTGAATGTCATTAAAGTATTTAATTTCTCCATCATAAATGAAACTCAGTTTAGGTGGATACAGGATCCTGGGTTGAAAGTTATTTTGTTT
Source organism: Perodicticus potto (assembly GCA_963574655.1). Lineage (NCBI taxonomy): Eukaryota > Metazoa > Chordata > Mammalia > Primates > Lorisidae > Perodicticus > Perodicticus potto. The sequence continues at coordinate 101,185 of CAUYRH010086053.1, forward strand.
TAGGAGATTAAAACCCAATGACCACCCTCTCTAGCTTTGAAAGGTTTTAGCAGAGAGATCTGCAGTTATTCTAATATTCTTCCCCTTGGAGATTATGGTTTTCTTTCATTGGGCTGCTTTCAGAATTTTCTCCTTCATATTAACTTTAGTGAAGTTAATTATGATGTGCCTGGGGGATGTCTTATTCAGGTTGAGTCGTGCTGGGGTTCTGAAACTGTCTGCTATCTGAATTTCATCTCTTGGCCTGTCTGGAAAGTTCTCTTTCACAATCTCATGAAGAAGAGACTCTGTGCCTTGCACTGCTTTTGGTGATCCCTATAAGGCGAATATTAGTTTTCTTCAAATTATCCCAGAGCTCTCTGAGAGAATGATCCATTTTTGTTCTCCATTTGTCTTCTTTGAGAGTCTGGGAGCATTCAAAAGCTTTGTCTTCAATGTCAGAAATCCTTTCTTCTGCTTGCTCCATTCAGTGACTGAGGGATTCTACTGTATTTCTCAGATATTTGAGGGCTGCAAATTCTTGTCTCAATGTGTCAAAATCTTTGGTGATTTTGTCTTTGAATTTGTTGAATTCTTAAGACAACGTATGAAATGCTCCTTGAATTTCTAATTCAAATTTTACCTCTATTCTATTGATCTTATTTGCAATCCAAATTCTGAATTTGGTTTCTGACATCTCAGCCATCTGTTTATCAATGGCATCTTCAGTTGTGTCTGCCAAATTGTTCCTTGTGGGGGTTGATCTACTCTGGTTATGCATGTCACTGGAGTTTTTCTGCTGATTCCCTCCCCCACCCCGATTATTTTACACCTTTTGGCTACATCAGCAGATAAGGGGAAGTTGGGTTGTGGGCTCCAGTAGTGATTGGCCAGTCCTTTGCTCAAAAGCTAGGACTGGTGTCTGTACCTTTTCCCCTAGAGCTTTGCCAAGGACCTGTACAGTGCTACGGCCTGAGGAAGTGGGGACCTTCTTGGTGTGGTGGGGCTAAATGGCTCTGTCTTGTTTTCAGCTGGTCTCTGTCTTACCCTAGTGAATCAGTTACTCTGGGTTGAAGCTTAAGCTATGGAGAAATACCAGCAATTAAATCACTTGCCCCTGACAGGCAATAATTGGTAAAGGAAAATCAAACCTTCCCACAACCACACACCCAGGGCACAACTTTGGATGGTCCTCAGGTGATTGGCCTAGTTCAGGAGGTCAAAATCAATTGTCCCAGTCAGCACCCATCTCAGCTGAGATAGCTCAAGAGATCGCTGGCAATTAGATAGCAGGGGTCTGCTGTCAGCTCAAGTATGACTTGCTCTGGTGCTCTGGGAGGTCAGAAGGACCCACCCAGCAAATGAATTTGTCTGGGAAGATTTATGCCTCCTTCCCCACCTTGCATCTCTGTCACACCCAGTCACTGGTAACCCCACAGGGCTGTGATCTAGTTTCCTCCAATGAGAAGATGCTTCAGGAGTTTGCACCTGCCTGAGTCACAGGGAGATCTATGTGTACTCAGCCAGGCTGCCACTCTCTGCCACAATCCTGCAGGAGGAGGTGAGGCCTGACAACCTCTGGTACTTAATGGGAGCTGGGTTGGTTCACTCAGTTCCAGCCCTGCCCCTGATTGATGTTGCTAACAGAATAGAACAACTTCACAGAATTTATTTCTGTCCTGGCTATATTCCCCTGCGGATCAGATGCTGTTTGAGCAACTCAGCCCTGTCTGTGCCACTGCCCAGTCTCAGCTGCAGTTTGTGTTGGGGCAGACGTGGTCAGCACTCACACTTAGCTGTCAGTTCCAGCCTCTGCCTTCCCGCCTTTGTCTAAACTATGATCTCCTGAGAGCTGAGTGTGTCTGAGGCTCAGTAAAGCAGTCCTCTGGGTCAGCCCCGAACTGGGAGTCTACAATCTCTGCACACATGTATTCTAGTCCCTGTGCTCTGCCCAGGCCAGTAGCGCCTTAGGCATACCTTTACTCACGGAGCCTGCATTTCCATCCCAGATCTGTTCCACCAGTGGCTGCCACTGGAGAAGATGCCCAGCTTCCTCTGGTTGCCCAGAGAGACTGGGAGTGTCCTTTCAAATTCTCCCCACGGGTTTGAGCCCTATTGTTCTGGCCATTGTGGTTGCTTCTCTGTGCCTCGGGGCACTACCTCTCCATACAGTTCCCTCTCAGTTAACCATCCTCTCCTTTCTCCCATGCTGGAGAATCAGCAGAGATCAGCAACATCCCATGCCTCATCCATACCCCTCAAGAAGATGCCCAAGAATCTGGACTTCATGGGGGACAGGCTTCCAGACCTCAGGGTGAGAGTGGAGGGGAGTGCTGGGAGTTCAAAATTGCAGGTAGAGAATATATACAGTTTTATGCCTGGCAGGAGAGTGTTATGGCACACTAGTAGGGGAAGGAGGTCCAGTTTTCAGAGGGTCTCTCCCATGGGATAAAATGGGAGCATATTTAAACTCTGCTTGCTTGTTTGTATGGAGTATGCTGTGAACCATTTTCATGGAGGGGGACTCCCATCCGCTTGGCGATGTATTTTGTACCTTTGGTTTGTATCTTTGGGGTTGTAGCTTGCCTCAGCAGGGTTGATGTGCATTTTTCAACTTTCTCTCTTGGCTCAGATGCGAACCATTGGCTTTCTTGCTAAACTTCTGTCCTTTAACTCTCCTCCTGGATGGGAGCCTCTGTGGAAAGCTGGCTCCAGATGGCCATCTTGCCTCCATCCCCAAGTGCAGTGAATTTTCAGTTGGTATGCCAGAAGATCTTATATGTGTCACAAAAACTTTTTAAAAACATTAATTAAATTATTTTCAAAAGAAGTTCAAAGCACATAAAGTATATTCTTTTTTTAATACTCTTTTTTTGATCAACATAATTTAAGTGTACAATGAAATTTTTTAAAAAGGTAGAAAAACACTTTTTTAGGAGCTTCTCATAGTCAGTAAATATATATGATCTCCTAGATTCCCAGGCAAATGTGATATATTTTTGGATATCCCTCATTCTCATCTCATTCCCCAGATTTTCCTTTTAAGTTTTTTGGCTGGTTTGTTATCATTACCTCAGGCAGCTGTGCTGTTAAACAACTATCATTGGTGAACTCAGAGTCAAGGCAAATAAACTAAGTGTGGCTCCAGGTGGGTCAGATATTGACAGTTCTCTAGGGAGGGGATGTGGAGGAACTCCATCTGCTCTTATTCCTTCTTCTTCTGTAGCTATTGGGATTTTGGTTTTCACTCTGATTGTCAGTGGCTGGTTTTTAAGCACACAGTGCTAGGAGAATGGGACCAGTGCCAATTAAAATTCCATCAAGCTCTTAGTTCTTACTAAGATTCCATCATTTTTCTTGAACAAATGCTCCTCAGATTGAAATAAGCCTTTGGTTAATTCTGAAGTCTGGAAATGTTTATTTTGGCTTTTTTTGGCCAGCATTCTCTTTTCTTTTCAGAGATTTTTTTATGCTACCTTTCTGCTAACATCACCCTCTTATGGCCTTGGGCAATTTGTGTACCCTCTTCAAGACACAGAATTCCAAATTAAATATTTTGGAGTAAGTAAACTAAATATGGTAAAGTGCCTGTGATGAAGGAGATGCTTGACAAGTGATGGTTTCATGAGTTGTTGAAATGGAATGAAAGCTGATGTTTATGTTGTGGAGAAGCCAAAGGATGTTCCTGAGGTCATCTACCCCACTTCACTCTCCTGGTCCAGGGAAAGGAGATGAATTGACTTAGCCAGGACAAGCCAGACTCGTGGTTACTAAGGAGTTTCCTAGGATATGAGGTATAGTGAAATACCCCCATTTGAGTGAAGAAGGGTGCTGAGAGACAGAAAAGAGAGACAAATATGCTGGAGAAATTGCAGTTTAGAATCCTGGAGATAACTGGTTAAAACTCCAAATTTTAGGACCAGAAAAAAAGATCAGGATAAGGGTACCAAAGCTAGGAGTTAGGTAGGAACCAGGTACATTACATGCTAATTCAGATCAGAAATAGGGGTTGAGGATTAGACGGAGAGGATGAGTGTGGAAAAAAGGTCCAGTGTGATTCCTGGGCTAATAGGATCTTCTAGTCTGTGTTGTACTGATGAGGCCAAGGAGGCTTAAAGGCCCAGGGTGAGGGAAGACGACAACAGTGTGCAGCATGAGAACTGCCACACTACTGGGGAGGGTGGGGCCATCATAGGCTTGGCCGCCCCTGAGTGTGGTTCACGCAGAAAGGTCTAAAGATTTAAAAAATTAAATCTTTTTTGTTTATACTTAATTTATTATTAATGATGGAAGTAGAATATTAAGCCAAGGAGGAAGAGACACCTGTTTCATATTCTTTCCATGTTCACAGCGTTGTAATTCTTTCCTGTGTGGTAGAGGCACTAAGGGTGGATCTTTTCCTTCTTGGTAAAATCACTACCCAGATCCTTTCATCACTTAATTAAAGTCATGAATCAATGATCAAGGTAGAGGTGAGGCAAAGACAAACACTGAATTTAAAGATAGTAACTTGCCCAAACCAAACCCACTTATAGGCACTTCTCAAATGTGTCAGCGAGTCCCTAGCTTGCTTGATTGATCAAAGAACTTAAGCTGATTTTAATATTAGCCACAGAAAACATAATGAGGCAAATTGGAGGCCATAAATAAATAAATAAATTTTAAGTGATCATGGTTTGAAATCATCTTTGTCATGTTATCATTGTAAACCATTTCAATGTTTATGGAGTTCTTTGTGCCCAGTAGGCAGTAAGCTAGAACCTGGGAAGGTGATGATGACACAGAAGTGCTTAACTACATCTGAGGGGAAAGAAGGAGCAGAGACAGGTAATCACCAACCAAAATACAAAGCAAAAAAACAAAACAAAAAAAGTACTAAAAAGAGATGTAAGTATGAACTATTAGAATGTGAAGGAAGAAACAACTAAACTTAAATAAATTTTACATAACAGGTAGATAGCAAGAGACATGGGTCCCCAGAGTTTTGGTAGGACAAAAGATTTTGCCTCCTTCAGAAACCAATCTCTATAAAGTGAAAACTTTTATTTTTGTTTTCTATTTCATGAATTGCCCATTGGCATCTGAGTATAAGTTTATCTACCACATAACAGTTAAAATTAAGAACGTAATATTTTCTTTAAAAAATGAAACTATTTGAGGTTTTACTTTTAAATAAGAAGTCCCATCAGTTTATTATGAGCAAATTAGAATTTTAGAGAACTTTCTAACTGAATAAGTATATTTTTTGTTTAAAATTAAATCTTATTACCCATAAAATTTACTGAAATATTTGTAAAATGATATTATTTCTCTCTTTTAATATCAGAATACTGAAATATTAAAGAATTAGAGAGTGACTTGCTTCAAGGTCACTCAATGAACCAGGACAATGTTGAAACCATATAACACATTCTCTGAGTTCCTAATATAGTTAAACTATTTTATTAGGACCATCATCAGTATAAATAGGTTCTTGATTCATATTACTTAAGTGCTTAAGTACTTAAGAAAAATTAAGTATTAATTTTTCCTGACATGGTAAAATTTTTTTCAATTCTATGCTTATTGAGATTCTATTATAAGTGAGTTTTGGATTGGACAATGTGGGATAAAGATGCTCCTGTTGCAATTCACAATCTACGTGCAGGAAAACCATTCCCACAAAGCAGAATAGAACTCTCAGAAAACTGAGAGTAGAGGAAACTTTTCAATTTGATAAAGAATATTTACATAAACTCCATGGCCATTCTCATCTTTAATGGTGAGAGACTAAATACTTTCCCCTAATACAGGATGTCTATTCTCATTGCTTTTAGTTAGCATCGTGAAGGAAGTTGTAGCTACTGCAATAAGACGAGAAAAAGAAATCAAAGACATGAAGATTAGAAAGAAAGAAAATAATCTTTCCCTATTTGGAGATGACATAAGAGTCTGTGTAGAAAATTCCAAGCAATCAACACAAAACTCTAAAAACTTTGTCAAGGTTATAGCATACAAAATTCACCTACAAAAATCAATTGAATAGCTATATACTAGCAATGAATACATAGAAACCTAAATTAAATGCTATTTTAAAAAAGTGAAACACTTAAATAAAAATCTAGTAAAACATTTATAGGACTTGTGTGCTGAAAACTACACAAAATTAATGAAAGAAATCAACTAAGACGTACAGATACACAAAATTTATGGGATCAAAAGTCTCCACATATTAAAGCTGTCATTTCTCCCCCAATTAAGTCATATACATATAACGTAATTCCTATCAAAAGTAAGGCTTTCTATATATGTATATTCTAAAACTGTTATCAAAAGGCTAATAGACCCACAAAGACACGGTCAACCGATTTTGATAAGGATGTAAAAACAATTCAGTGAAGAAAAGAGAATCTTATTACTGAATAGTATGGATTGACCCTATTTAAACTTCATATCTTATTAAAAATTAATTCAATCTATATCACAAATTTAAATAGAAGTTTTGCAAAAAAGTATACAAGAAAATCTCCAGACTCTGGGTCTAGACACAGAGTTCTTATATATAGTATCAAGATCTATAACACACCAAAATATGATACATTGGGCATTGTAAAAATGATAACTTTTTCTTTTGCAAAAGGCTGTGTTAAGCGTATGAAAAAACAAGTTATCAACTGGGGAAAATATTTGCAAACCATGTAACAACAGAGGACTCATATCTAGAAGACATAAAGAATTATCAAAACTCAAAATAAAATAAAACAAACAAAAACACACCAATAAAATATTGAATAAGAAAATGGGACAACACTATGAATGGACATTTCAAAAAAGAGGATATACATATGGCAAATAAACACATGAAAATAAATTTAACCTCACTAACCAGTCGGGAAACCCAAATTAAGATAACCCAATAATATGCAATCACTACACTATTTACAATAGCTAAAATAAAAATAATGACAGTACCAAATTTTGGTGAGGATGCAAAGAAACAATCACCCATATATTTGCCAGAATGTAAACTACTACAACCACTTTGGAAAAGTCTGGCTATTTCTTAAACATATACACATACTTATCACAAAATCAAACAATCACACTCCCGGGCATTTATCCCAGAGAAATGTAAACTAATGTCCAAATAACAATGCATATATGAATGTTCCTAGCTACTTTATTTGTAATTGCCATAAACGGGAAACAATCAAAATGTCCTTCAGTGGGTGAAGGGTTAAACACTCTGGGACACATCTGGGATACATGAGTACTATCTAGCAACACAAAGAAATAACAAACAATTGATACATGCAACTACTTGTCTGTATCTCAAGGGAATCATACTACTTGAAAGAAACCAATCTTGAAAAGTTACATATTATATTATTCCTTTTATATAGCATTTTAAAATGAAAAAATGGAAGAGGTGTAGAATATATTTTTGATTGCCAGAGAGATGGGATGGGAGGCACAGGGAGAAGAGTGAGGAAAGGGATGAATGTGATTCTAAAGGGTCAGCAAAAGGATGTTGGTGGTCATGGAACACGTCTGTATCTTGGTTATGATGATGGTTATATGAACCTACTCAGATGCTGAAATTGCATAGAATTGTGTCCACATGCATACACACTCAAATGAGTGCATGTAAAACTAGTGAAACTTGAATATGTTCTATTGATTGTACCATCCTCTATTTCCTAGTTTTGGCATTGTACTAAGGTTGTGTGAGCTGTTATGTAAGGTGGTACCCTGAGAGTTAACTTAGTAAAAGGTACATAAGCACTCTCTGCACTATCTTTGCAACTTCCTGCTGTGAATGTATAATTATTTCAAAATATGGAGTTAAAAACATTGGGCTCAAACTGGGTACATATATTTTTAAATTTAATTTTGTTTATTTGTTTATTTATTTTTGTTGGTAGCACCTTAGAAAGATGAAGGTTTAAGAAAAGAATAAGGCCAAAGCACTTGACTTTTTGCTGTATACTATTCCTTTCTTTAAACTGTGTCATGAATCATTCAATTGGCAAAAAGGCTAAAATGAAGATTTCAGTGCAAGCTCTGTGGGGCTTAATGGGAAGATGTTTTTTAGCTGCAGTTTAAATCTTTCAATATTAAAACAGAGATGTTTTCATGTACTCTTTTAGTTAAACTACATTTATTTCAAAATAAAATGTTAAAAAATGTGGAAGTAAATATTTTTAAAAGTTAGTGTTTGATGATTGGGGTGGCAGGTGTGAGGGTGTTTGCTGTCCAGGCCAGGTTCCCTGGGGCTCTTGTCTTACAGGTTTATGGGCCTGTCCTCAGGGTCAACCCCTGAGGCTCCCTTTTTACCTGTACCTCTGCATCCAAGCTTCCCTGAGGCCAAAAGACCAAAGCACCTGAGTCTAGATGGCATTAGTGTCCTAGTGTCTCTGACAGGCCAGGGCCAACCCCTGAGGCTCCTGTCCAGTGGTCTTCTCTCAGAGGTCCCTAAGGGCCCTTCTGAACAAAAAAACAATTTCAAATAAACACCACAGACTCAGACAAACACCACAGACAATTACCTCTCAAGAGTAAGTTAGAGGACCTGAATTTGAGTGAGAAGTTGGAAGGAGTCCCTCAGAAGCCCTCAGGAGGAGTTCAGGGAATTATGGGGCCCTAGAACATCCCAGGGGGAGCCTCCCCTATAATTTATTTCCTTTCTGGGGGGCTACACAGAGAGGCTGACCCTCCAGCTGGAGAATCTTGCTGGGCCCTCCAAATTCTATACCTGAAGTGAGTGGAAAACAGAAACACCAGCATACTGAGTCCGAATTAAGCAAGGTTCTTTTATTGATTGGCTGGGACAAGAGTGCTCACACCTCAAAGTCTCTTGACCCCTAGAAGCAGGAGTGGAAACCTTTCATGAGGGGCTTTCACTAGGGGAGGGGAAGTCCTTAATACAAGTCAAATTTGGCAACAGCCAAGAGGAGCCAAGATGTTGGCTGAGTAACAGCTTCCTTGCAACTGGGCACGGTGAGACTGGGGAGAGAAGAATTCAGGCATCTCTGACTGGTGAGATCTGCCCAGAAACATCCCTTTGGGGACATAGGGAGACAGCATGAGACTTCTGGACCCCTGAGGAAGGCAAAAGCAGAGGAGATCTGGAAAGTGCTTGCATGTGTTCGTTCGGTCTAACCCTGCCAGCAGCTGTGGCTACAGCAGCAGTGAGACTGCAAACTGGAAAGGCCTTACCTGTGAGCTGTTCGGGTTTCTTTTGGACTTGGCACTCAGTTGAACTGCCTTGGGAGAACTGGGGCAAGAGTGTGGGAGTCTTTGAGTGTTGTCTGGGGCT
>CAUYRH010086054.1:0-20002 GCA_963574655.1 Perodicticus potto
GGCCCCATATACCGAAGGTGGCGGGTTCAAACCCAGCCTCGGCCGAACTGCAAAACACAAAAATAGCCGGGCGTTGTGGTGGGCACCTGTAGTCCCAGCTAGTTGGGAGGCTGAGGCAGGAGAATCGCCTAAGCCCAGGAGTTGGAGGTTGCTGTGAGTTGTGTGATGCCATGGCACTCTACAGAGGGTGATGGTGAGACTCTGTCTCTACAAAAAAAAAAAAAAAAAAAAGACATTCTATAAAACTACAAGAGTCAAGATGGTGCAACACTCAGCAACATGACAGACATATAAATCAACGAAATCAGAGGCCAGAAAGAGACCCACATACATATGATTGATGGATTTTTCACAAAAGTGCAATGGCAATTTAAAGTTGGAAGGATAGTTAACTGGATATTCATATTAAAAAACTGGACCTTGGCTAGACACCCTGACTCATGACTCTATCCTAACACTCTAGGAGGCCAAAGTATGTGTATTGCTTGAGGCCATGAGTTCGAGACCAGCCTGAACAGGAGCAAAAGCCCATAATTACTAAAAATAGAAAAACTAGCCAGGCATAATGGTGTCCACCTGCAATCTCAGCTACTCGGGAGGTTAAGGCAAGAAAATTGCTCAAGCCCAAGAGTTTGAGGTTACTGCGAGGCTATGATGCCATAGCACTCTACCTAGGGCTACAGAGTAAGACTCTGTCTTAAAAAAAGAAAAAAACTTGGACCTTGACTCCATACTTTATATATAAAGATTAATTCAAATAGATCACAGTCCTAAATGTAAAACTCAAAACCAGAAAAGTTTTGATTAAAAAGTAGGAGAAAATGGGTGGCACCTGTGGCTCAGTGAGTAGGGCACCAACCCCATATACCAAGGGTGGTGAGTTCGAATGTGGCCCTGGTCAAACTACAAGACAAAATAGTCAGGCGTTGTGGCGGGCCCCTGTAGTCCCAGCTACTCGGGAAGCTGCGGCAAGAGAATTGCCTAAGCCCAAGAACTGGAGGTTGCTGTGAGTCGTGATGCCACGGCACTCTACCGAGGACAAAATGACTCTGTCTCTAAAAATGAACAAACAAACAAACAAACAAACAAAAACAAGTAGGAGAAAAATCTTTGTGATCTTAGATTAAGTAGAGTTTTGAGACAGTCTTACTCCGTGCCCTGGCTTCATAACTCACAGCAACCTAAAACTCTTAGGCTGAAGCAATCTTCTAGGGTCAGCCCCAGCAGCTGGGACTACAAGCGCCCACCACAACACCCGGCTATATATATATTTTCAGAGATGAGGTCTTGCTCTTGTTCAGGCTGGTATGAAACTCCTGAGCTCAAGCAATTCAGGGTCCTTGGCCTCCCAGAGTGCTAGGATTACAGGCATGAGCCAACACACCCAGCCTGAGAGTTCTTGTATTAGAAACCAAAGCACAATCCATCAAAGACAAAAACGTAATAAAAAAATCCACTCTGAAAAATATTTTTAATGGAATAGAAACACAAGCCACATAATGGCATAAAATATTTGCAAAATTCATAAATCACAAAGATGTGTCATCTGGAACATACCAAAAAACTCTCAAAAATCAAGATGAAAACAATCCAGTTAAGAAAAAAAAGCAAGCAAAAGATTTGGAAACAGTTCACTAAATAGGTATATGGATACCAAACAAGCATATGCAAAGATGCTCAACATAGTCATCAGAGAAATGTAACTTAAAACCAAAATGAGATGCCGTTATAAACCTTTGAAATGCTAATAACAAAATAAAACAAAACCCTGACACTAAATGTTGGTGAGGACAAAAAAACTGGACTTTCAAACATTGGTGGTGGGAATGCAAAATGGTAGTTACCATGTCAAAGTCTGTCACTTTTTCATAGTTAAACATACTCTTACCATACAACCCAGCAATTCCACTCCCAAGCATTTGTTTGGGTTTTTTTTGACACAAAGTCTCAAGCTGTTGCCCTGGGTAGAGTGCTGTGGCATTATAGCTCACAGCAACCTTCAACTCTTGTGCTAAATGATCCTCTTGCCTCAGTTTTTCTATTTTTAGTGGAGATGGGGTCTCACTTTTTGCTCAGGCTGTTCTTGAACTTGTGAGCTCAAGCAATCCACCTGCCTTGGCCTCCCAGACTGCTAGGATTACAGGCGTGAACCACTGCACCTGGCACCACTCCCAAGTTTTACTAAGACAAAAGAAAATTTATGCTGATACACAAAACTGTTATGCACTATTTATAGCTGCTTCCTTCATAATTGCTAACATCTATAAACTCATTCTTCAAATGGTAAGTGAATAAACAAATTGAGGTGCATACACACAATACAGTATGACCAGGCAATAAAAAGAAATGACTACTGTACCGATACACAAGGTGGATGAGTCTCAGAAGCATTAAAATAAATGAAATAAACCAGACTGGAAAGGCTACATACTGTTAAGATTCCATTTATACGACATCCTGGAAAAGGTAAATTATACAAACATAAAATGGGTCAATGGTTGCCGAGGGCTGGTCATGGGGAGAGGGGTTGACTACACAGAACAAGAAAATTTTAGGGTAGTAAGTGCTAGAACTGTTACATGTCTTGATTGTGGTGGTGGCAGATATATGATAGAGAGCATTTGTCAAAACTCATGATACACTAAAGAGTCAATTTTATTGTATATAGATGATTACTTAACTATGAAAAAAGAATATTAGCTTATGGGATTTTCATAAACGCCTTTAACCTTGAGAAATCTCTTCATCATGAATGGAGGCTAAACGTTAACAAATGCTTTGTCTAAATCTATCGAGATAATCATATATTCGAACATAAGAATCCAGACATAAGAGTACATACTAAATCTATATGAAGCTCAGAAATGAATTAATTGATTTATGATATAGAAATCATAATATACTTGGTACTATAGATAGAACTGATGAGAACAGGTGTGAAAAAACTTTGTTAATAGAAATATTGTACACATTGATCTTAGTGATAATTACATAAGTGTATACATAATTCATGAAGCCATAAACTTGAGATTTATGCATGTTCTTGCATGCAAAAAATACCTCAATAAAGTATTGTTAGCATATAAAAATGCTAGTCACAAGCCACAGAGTTGATTTCTGGAACCACTAATGGGTTGTAACCTTTAGTTTGATAAATACTACTCCATAGGGCCTGCAGGAAAGGGAAAATGAGTCCATATAACTTAAATGTCCTCCAAGCCTTGCAGAATTCTTCTGAAAGCAATTTTATAAAACCTTTTAGAAACAAATATAATAAAAATTGCAAATATGACAGTAATTTAAATATTATTGAAAACTTACAATTAGGCACTGAAAAGGCAGAGTAGATTTGGCAGTAAGTAAAGTCCCTCTCATTGTTTAACTTGTATTTTAGTAGAATGTAGAGCTTGGCATTTTCTTTTTTTTTTTGTAGAGGCAGAGTCTTACTTTATTGCCCTCGGTAGAGTGCCTTGGCATCACCCAGCTCACAGCAACCTCCAACTCCTAGGCTTAGGCGATTCCCTTGCCTCAGCCTCCCAAGTAGGTGGTACTACAGGTGCCCGCCACAACACCTGGCTATTTTTTTGTTGCAGTTTGACCAGGGCTGGGTTTGAACCTGCCAACCTCAGTATATGGGGCTGGCGCCCTACCCACTGAGCCACAGGCGCCACCCTGAGAGTTTGCATTTTCATCTTCATACTTCTGGTTAAGACAATTCAGACTCATCCTTCCAGCTCCTCATTTCCACGTATCTGCTAAAGATCAAGGTTCTGAATGAAGTCTCTATGTCTCCACTCTCATGAGGATCCTCTGATGTGTGGTCTCCTGAACACTATGACATGTGGAACTCCAGCAGAAATACTTTTTTTTTTTTTTTAAGAGACAGTCTCACTTTGTCACCCTCAGTAGAGTGCTATGGCTCATAGCAACCTCCAGCTCTTGGGCTTAGGCGATTTTCCTGCCTCAGCCTCCCCAGTAGCTGGGACTACAGGTGCCTACCACAATGCCTAGCTATATTTTTGTTGCAGTTTGGCCAGGGCCAGGTTTGAACCCACCCGTGGTATATGGGGCCAGTGCCCTACTCACTGAGCCACAGGCACTGCCTGAAATACTCTTTTATGAAACAAATGCTTTGTCTCCTATTATGGCTCTGATAATTGAATATTTAAACACCCACTTGAGATATTAAAACATAATTTTATATAGCTTCTTTCTTGTGTGAACCCTCTGATGAAGGAAAGTCCTTCTCACCCTCTTCATCAGCATGGACTCGCTGATGAATTATAAGACTTGAGCTCCAACTGAAGACCTTCCCACACTCTTCACATTTGTATGGTTTTTCTCCAGTGTGAACTCTCTGATGAGCTTGAAGGTATGAGCTCCAACTGAAGACCTTCCCACACTCCTCACATTTGTATGGTCTCTCTCCTGTGTGGACCCTCTGGTGGGCTTGAAGGTAGGATCTCTGTCTGAAGCGTTTACCACACACGTCACATCGGTATGGTTTTTCTCCTGTGTGGACACCACGATGAGCCAGAAAATTTGAGGCCCGACAAAAGCCCTTCCCACACTCCTCACATTGGTATGGTTTCTCTCCAGTGTGGCACCTCTGATGGGCTTGAAGCTGTGAACCTACACTGAAGCCCTTCCCACACTCTGCACATTGATACGGTTTTTCTCCAGTGTGGACTCTCTGATGCACTTGAAGACTTGAGAATTGACTGAAGGCCTTACCACACTTTTCACATTTGTAGGGTTTCTCTCCTGTGTGAATTCTACAGTGAACATTAAGATCTGAACTTCGACTGAAGCCCTTCCCACATGTACCACATTTGTATGGTTTCTCTCCAGTGTGACCTCTTTGGTGGGCCAGAAGATTTGAGGCCTGACTGAAGCCCTTACCACACTCTTCACATTTATAGGGTTTTTCTCCTGTATGGACTCTAAAATGAATGTTGAAATCTGAACTACGACTAAAGCCCTTACCACAAGCATCACATTGATATGGCTTCTCTCCAGTGTGGCCTCTCTGATGATCCAGAAGGTTTGACGCCCGGCAGAAGCCCTTTCCACACTCTTCACATTTGTATGGTTTCTCTCCAGTGTGGCTTATCTGATGGGCTTGAAGATGTGAACCCACACTGAAGCCTTTCCCACACTCCTCACATTTATAGGGTTTTTCTCCTGTGTGGATTCTACAATGAATGTTAAGATGTGAGCTATAACTAAAGCCCTTTCCACATGCATCACATTTGTATGGTTTCTCTCCGGTGTGGATTCGCTGATGAGCCTGTAGTCGTGAACGCCAAGTGAAGCTCTTCCCACACTCTTCACATTTATAAGGTTTCTTTCCTGTGTGGACTCTCTGATGGACTTGAAGATATGAACTCTGGCTGAAGTTTACCCCACACTCCCTACATTTATAAGGTTTCTCTCCTGTATGGACTATCAGAGAAGCTTGACAATGCGAGCTTTTCCTGAGATTCCTTCTACATGCCTCATATTTGTATGAATTCTCCCCACTGGAAACTCTCTGATGATGAGGAGGTTGTAACCTCTGACTGAAACCCTTATAAGATATATCATATTTGCATGATTTCTCTTTACTGTGGACTTTCTGATGAGCTTGAAGACTTGAAAATCGACGGAAGGCATTATCACATTTTTCACATTTGTAAGACTTCTCTCCTACATGAGTCCTCTGGTTAATTTGAAGATGAAAGCTCCAATTGAAACTTTTTTCACACTCTTCCCCTTTGTAGGGTTTTTCACTGGTGCGTACTCTGTGATGAGCTCGAAGATGTGAATTCTGGTTACTGAATGCTTCTTCTTCATAGGATACATCACCTTGTTTTTCCAACTGAGAGCCAGTTTCTTGAATGTTTACCATGGAATCTTGATACCTGGTTAACTCCCTTGTAACCTGTTGCCAGACTTGTGAGCAAAAAAGCTCTTCATGTGGCAGGTACCTTAATTCTACTTTTTGAAGAGTCTCCATCTCATTTAGATTCTTGCCTCCTAAAAGGATAAAGAAAATTTAGAGATGGAGCACGTAAGTGCTTTGTTTAGAGAAGTAAAGGTTATAAACTTAGCTAACAGCCTATGGCTGTATTGAACCAGGAGGAAAAGGTTCTGTTTGCATTATCATTTATAATGTCATCTGACTTATACACCCCAAGAAACCAAGAGGCAATCCACCAGGCTCCCATTCACTACACATTAATGAGATCTATTTAGAATTATATTAAATTTCCAAGTGAGCTACAAGTTAGAAATTTGGTAGCTACCAAGAAAAAAAAAATTCTTCCTAGGAAAGTTTTACTAAGAATTTGCACCACACTAAAGGCCCTACCTTTTGCTAAAGGAGGTGTCTAATAAATAGCTTTCACATAATTTTGCCTACTAAATGGACATCTGAACAAAGCAGCCCTGCTAAAAATGTCTAGTAAAACTACCACAGATTATCAGACGATGTCCCAAAGCGCTATCATAAACCTTTGCCTTGGATGATTTCAAGTGAAGTTTACTCCCACATTAGGTACCTCTGAGACACTGTACCAGATGGAAAGAAACATGTTTGGAAAATAAAATACCTCATCATATAAATGGTTAAAGTTTGAGTATAAACAGACAGTGGTCTGTAACCTTCCACTGGGAAATATCCTCTATGAGAACAACTGGGAGTAGAAGTTTGTGGTAATAATAAGCATTATACTTATAATGCTTAGATCATAATTAAAGCTTCTATAACCTCCAGGGAGAAAAAAGGCGAAAAATAAGAATCTAATTTTTACAACAGAACAAGCGTAAATTAGATCATAATTAAAGCTTCTATAACCTCCAGGGAGAAAGAAGGTGAAAAATTAGAATCTAATTTTTACAACAGAACAAGAACTTGTGAGGAGAAATATAAGTAGGGCAAGAGCACAAACCTCAAATTCAAAACTGGACGGAAAGAGTTATGTTCTCCTTGGAACTCTGTTCCACCAATTAGTATTGTGGCTTGTTCCTCACTTCTGATTCAGGTCTCTTTTCAAATAATGCCTTATCAGTGAGTCCTCTTTTGCCACCAAACATCAAATAGTGAATTCTCCCCTGTACCATACACTTGTTTGGAGATTTCCATTCACTTGTTTTATTTATTTATTTATTTATTTATTTATTTATTTATTTATTTATTTATTTTTGAGACAGAGTCTCACTTATTATCCCTCAGTAGAGTGCCGTGGCATCACAGCTCACAGCAACCTCCAAACTCCTTGGGCTTAGGCAATTCTCTTGCATCAGCTTCCCAAGTAGCTGGGACTACAGGCACCCACCACCTCGCCCAGCTATTTCTTTTGTTACAGTTTGGCTGGGGCTGGGTTTGAACCCACCACCCTTGGTATATGGGGCTGGCACCTTACCCACTGAGCCACAGGCGCCGCCCTCACCTGTTTTATGTTTACACAATACATATTACCCTCTGACAAACTGTATGTGTGTGTCTTTTATCTTTATGTCTTTATGCCCAAGATGACAAGCATTTTATTTATTTATTTATTTTTTATTAAATCATAATTATGTACATTGGTGCAATCATGGGGCACAATGTGCTGACTTGACAAGCATTTTACACATGTATCATTCACTGCTTTATCACCACTCCAAGAACACTGCCTGACACATAGTGTTCAACAAATATGTTGAAAAACTGAATCCCAGTTTAACTTCCCTTGGGGACTTAGAGCCACGTTACAAAAGTAAAAGAGCTTTTAAAAGTAAGGTATCCATAACAGCAAAGGGAATGGGAACATCAAGTGCTGGGAAGTTGGAAGCCTTCATTTGATGCAGGCGAAGTTAAGTGGATGCTGCTGCTACGAAAATCATGCTGATCACAAAATCATGGTAAGAATTACTTGAGAGAAAAAAACCATAAAGCCACTTTTAAGTGGCATGTGGCCTATGAATTTATTGCTTCTGAAAGTTTTGTTCTTTCCCCCTCCCTCTCTGTTTGAAATTTTTCCTTTTTCAAGTGGAAGTCAACTCAGGAATGTCTCTGAAAGCAGACCATAAAAACTGATGCAAGTAGATAAATTTTCCTATATGAACCACTGGTTTTCAAACTGAAGGCTGAGACTCATTAGTGAGTTTCAAATAAATTTAGTAGCTTGTGACAAAATAAGAGTTGCTTTGTAAGCAGTAACGGTATCTCTTTGCATAAATGCTTATTTAAAACTCTATAAATATATATATGCATATTTGTATTGTTTATGATATAAAATGTATTTCTTACTGTGACTCATACTCAAAAACACATGAAAGGCACTAAGCTAAATCATTAAGAAAGACAGTAATTCCTCAAACAATTAAATTGTTCAAATGGAAAATTATGTCGTAATGATGGAAACCTGGAAAATATAATAAATAAATGTGCTTCTCTTAAATTCATACCTATATAGCATGTCGCTTATCTATACATTTTGCAAGTTATTACTTTTAATGTGATTTTTTGTGTCTTCCTGAGGATATATCAATTTGAGAAGGGCAATTTCCTGATTCTGCCCATTCAATTATATTGTTTTTCATTCAAAAAATTATGTTAGGCCTTTATTAGAATGAAGCTAAAACTGTCTAAAATCTACCTTCTTTAACATGTGTTTGTTTAATGGCTATCTTATCTTCTATAACATTTATTTGTTTAGTAGATAAGTGTGCAGGAAACAAAGACATGGTCAGAGACACCACATGTTTTTTTTTAGTAGTAGTAGAGTGCTGTGGTGTCACAGCTCACAGCAACCTCCAACTCTTGGGCTTAAGTGATTCTCTTGCCTCAGCCTCCCAAGTAGCTGGGACTACAGGCACCCACCACAACCCTAGGCTATTTTTGGGGTTGCAGTTGTCATTGTTGTTTAGCAAGCCTAGGCTGGGCTCGAACTGTGGCTGGTGCCCCCACCCACTGAGCTACAGACACCGCCAATATACACCATATTTTTGAATGCCTTTTTTTTGAGACAGAGTCTCCCTTGGTCAACCTTGGTAGAGTAACATGGAGTCATAGATCCCAGCAACCTCAAACTCTTGGACACAAGCGATTCTCTTGCCTCAGCCTCTCAAGTCGCTGAGACTACAGGCACTTACCACAACGCCTGGCTATTTTTTTAGAAACGGGGTCTCAGTCTGGCTCAGGCTGGTCTCGAACCTATGAGCTGAGGCAATCTACTCACTTCAGCCTTCCAACTGCTGGGATTACAGGTGTGAGCCACCACACCCAGCCTGTACACCATGTTTGAATGTGGATGACTAAAATGATAGGCAACATTCTTTGCTTTAACTGTCTTCAGAATAGATAGATGGCTGCCACAAGGAACATCCTTATAGTGAAAAAGATTCAAGATTTTTCTTTCCTTATGTATAGACATTTTCTTTTCTTTCCTTTTTTTTTTTTTTTTCATGTTAGAATCTCCCCCCTCCCAGGTTAATGTGAAGGTAAAACAACCAGGTCACAAAATTTGAATTTGTCATGTAGAGTCCCTTTTATAGTTTTGTCCTGCACCAAAAAGGTTGGACATTTTCTTTTATATAGTATCTACCTAAAAATTAGCTAAAAGAATCTCTTCTAAAAAACAGTTCTTCTCCAAGTGAGTATGATTCATTACTAAATGGTACAGGAAAACCACAAGGGGGAAATATTTGATTTGATTACAACAGAAAACCTAAGCTAAGCTTTCATTAGATGTGGATGCTATGGTCTCAGCATGTTTGCCCCCTGCAATTCTTGTGCTGAAATTCGAACTCTATAGGTAACAGTATTAGGGAGGTGATTAGGTCATGAGTGTGGAAGCTTCATCAATGGGATTAGTGCCCTTATAAAAGAGGCCCAAGAGAGATGCCTCACCCCTTCCATATGAGGACACAGCAAGAAGGTGTTGTTTGTGAAACAGAAACTAGGCATCAGAAACTGTATCTGGTGGTGCCTAAACTTGGACTTCCCAGACTCCAGAATTGTCAGAAGAAAATTTCTGTTGTTGGCTGGCCAAGGTGGCTCATGCCTGTAATCCTAGCACTCTGGCAGGCTGTGGTGGATGGACTGCCTGAGCTCAAGAGTTCAAGACCAGCGTGAGGAAGAGCCAGACCCCCATCTCCACTAAAAACAGGAAAAATTAGATAGGCATCTTGGCAGGTGCCTGTAGTCCCAGCTACTCAGGAGGCTAAGGCAGGAGGATCACTTGAGCCAGGAGTTTCAGGTTTCTATGAGCTATGATGACACCATGGCACTCTACCCAGGGCAACAGAGTGAGACTCTGTCCCCCCAAAAAAGAAAAAATAAAGAAAATTTCTGTTGTTTATAAGCCACCTAGTCTAAGGTATTTTATTATAGCAGCCTAAATGAACTAAGACAGTGGATTAATAGATACATATCTACATATAAACAAAAGCACCTGATACATTAAAATCAGATTAGACATTCACCAGAGGAAAAAACTGCTCTAGACTATGCCTTCATCATTCTGTTTTGTTTACCAGTCTTTTAAGTATCTTTGTGACTAATGGAAAAAAGTCCATGTAACCATTATTAACTCTTTCAACAAATATTTATAGCACATCTGTACTCTGCCAGGTCTGCTCTGTACACTGACACTACAGTAATAAACAAAACAGACAAAATTTCTCCTGTCCTGAGATCACATCCTAGTGTGAATATAGTTATATAAATAAATAAAAATATCATATATGTTTATATAGTAAGTGGTGATCAGTGCTCAGAAGTAAAATAAAAAGGGGTAGGGAAGAGGGAGCAAAGGAAGGAGGAGGTGTAATTAAAGAGGGTCATGGGAGGCCTTTGTTACATTACCTCTGAGGAGCAATCTCAATGAAATAAGGGAGAGGCGAAGAGGATGACACAGTAAAAGTCCACTCATGACAGAAAAAAGCTCAATTAGTGGGTGATGAGGCAGAAGCATCCTTGGCCAGTATGGATGAAACTGACTGTAGGGTTAGAAGACCACCCTACATAAGCCACACAAAGGCAAGCCTTTAATGGGTTAAAATGGCTTTTGCTAATACAGAAGCAAGAGAGCTGGGCTCCCCCTGAAGCATACACAGAGGCTGTTTGTTTGGAGGTAAAAGTCCATAAAAACAGTAAAGTATGCTTCCATGAAGCCCAGGAGGTTAGGGGCTGTCAACCCCACCCCTGGTGATACAGATCAGAGGATGACATATGTCTGTACATAATGTCCTGGGGCCTAAAGATTTCTGCTCTGTAGAGAAACAAAGTCATAAATCCATTTTGGGTTAACTAAGTGTGCGCTTGAGGGGTTTCATTCACCAGTCTCCCCTGCAACTTTTTATAATCTTTATTTAGAGCCTTTATTCAAAAGATGACGCATGTCTAAGAAGAATGTAAAAATAGAGAGTATTGTGTTGATTTGTAGAGTGAATGCTTCTCCACAAGTTAATTATAGTTAGAAGAAGTTAGGTAATGGTAAAAGGCTTTAGATTATAGATTAAGTGTGTACGTGACCACCAGTGTATATAAGGTGGACCAGAATAAAGACAATTTGCTACACGCCACCTGGAGAGTGTGTAGTCTGTTTCTTGCATTCCCCTAATAATTACAGGTACGAGTTCTGAACCTGGGGCAAAGCTACTGTCCCTCACATCTCCATTCACGCAACACTGACTGACAAGGAGGGAAAATCCATAGGTTGTATTGACAGAGGGATGGAAGAAGAGGGAAAAGCAGACGTGTGGGACATTATAAGCACTTTAAGTGCCTGGATTTTATTCTGGATCAAGAGGCTACTGGAGGTTCTGAGCAGAAAATGATGAGATCTAATTTTAAAAACAATCAATTCAAGTGGAGAATCAACTATCAAAGAGCAGGACAGAAAAATGAGAGCAGTACAAAGATTGCTATTGTAATCCATTGACCAGGCATTGGCTTAGGCCAGCACCAAAGTTCAGGAGGAGATGAGAAGCAGGATAGACTCAGAGTCGCAGGGTCCTCACCTGAGGGGTGATGGCCCTGGGTTGCCATCTTCATCACCCAAAGCTTTTCTTCTCTCTCTAATTGGGATATACCATCTGGTTTGAAGGATGGGTATCCTGTGAAAAGGCAAAGACACATACTTACAATAATATATTAGTGGTCAAATTACTAAAAGTTGTTCTTACTTCATCATCTTCAAGACATCAAAATTAGCTTTTTTCAAACTTTTAATCATGACCCATTGAAGGAAATATCTTTCACGCAAATATCCAACATATGCAGATATAGTATAAACTCCTGGAAATAGATGTTCTCATCATACCCTCTCCACGGTCTCTCATACTCTTTTTTTTTTTTTTGAGACAGAGCTTCAAGCTGTCACCCTGGGTAGAGTGCCATGGCATCACAGCTCACAGAAACCTCCAACTCCTGGGTTCAAGCGAGTCTCCTGCCTCTGCCTCCCAAGTAGCTGGGACTACAGGCACCCATCACAATGCTATTTTTTGGTTGCAGCCGTCATTGTTGTTTGGGGGGAAGGGACTGGATTCAAACCCACCAGCTCAGATGTATGTGGCTGGTGCCTTAGCCGCTTGAGTCACAGGCACCAAGCCAGTCTCTCATACTCTTCTTGACAACAGGCTAGAGGATTTTGCTACAATGTGCAGTTTTTGTTAAGGGCTCTGATATTTTCTATTATATTTCATAATAAATGATGGTACAATTCCCTATCAAGGCTCATAATTGGAGATGACCGTAATTTGAAAAAGGATAAAACTTAAGAGTAGTCATGCTATCAATTTATGGTTCATTAACAAAATACATAATTTAGTCAGAGAAGACAGCTTAAAAAAACTCCCTGTCTTGTGATGATTAGAAAACTGAAAACCCTTAAAAAAAAAATAAAAAAAGAAAACCGAATACCTGACTCAGCACCTATAGCTCAGAGGCTAGGGCGCCAGCCACATACACCGGAGCTGGTGGGTTCAAATCCAGCCTGGGCCTGCCAAATGACGACAGCTACAACCAAAAAAAAAAAAAACCAGGCGTTGTGGTGGGTACCTGTAGTCCCAGCTACGTGGGAGGCTAAGGCAAGAGAATTGCTTAAGCCAAGAGTTTGAGATTGCTGTGAGCTATGACGCCACAGAACTCTACCGAGGTTGACAAAGTGTGACTCTGTCTAAAAAAAAAAACAAAAAACTGAAAACCCATTCAAGAGCTCCAAACTCCTACACACCCAAGGACACAGAGACACTAGAGGGAGCTGATGTTCAGCCAGACAGTGCCTGTCCTTACCCACTGAGATCACGTTCCTGAAATTCTCCAGCATGACATCTTGGTAGAGCTTCCTTTGGGCAGTGTCCAGCAGCCCCAGCTCCTCCTCAGTAAACATCACAGCCACATCCTTGAAAGTCACTGCAACCTACGATATCAAATAAACTGCATTAAAACTTGCAACAAACGTCCGCTAGAAGAAAGGTAGCACTGAGAAGAAAGGTAGCACTGAGAAGAAAGGAAAAGATGTGAGGAAGGGCTTCCAGATTCTAAGAGACCACAGACAACTTTAATATTGTTAAACATTACAAAAATGTACATTATGTTTTAGGTTTTTCCTTTTCATACTAACTGCTGAAAAGAACGTTTTATATACATATTAGCCAACCTGTCTAATTATTTTCTTAGGATAGGTTCCAAGAAGTGAAAACTGCAATGTCAAAGGATATGCAACTTCTGTCAGTGCCTGTAGCTCAAGTGGCTAAGGCGCCAGCCACATTCACCAGAGCTGGCAGGTTCGAATCCAGCCCAGGCCTGCCAAATAACAATGACAACTACAATAAAAAAAAAAATAGTCAGGCATTGTGGTCGGTGCCTGTAGTCCCAGTTACTTGGGAGGCTGAGGTAAGAGAATCGCTTAAGCCCAAGAGTTTGAGGTTGCTGTGAGCTATGATGCTATGGCACTCTACCCAGGGCAACAGCCTGAGGCTCTGTCTCAAAAAAAAAAAAGGGCTAAGTCCTCTGGAGAATTCTTTTCCCTTGCCTCTCTCTCTTTTATCCAAATAACAATCTTCGGAGTCTTTCTGAATTGTTTGGATATTTAGTTGCCTGAGTGAATGTAAGCAGTTTTTTTTGCAATTCTGCAATTCTATCTCTTTGTAATTAAAATGCATATGAGACCAAGTACTGCCTCATAAGGTTGGTCTGAAGAATATATGCAGTAAGAAAAGTACTAGGCAAGTCTTCTTGCACTACTGAGCTTTCAAAATTAAGTATATTATTATTACTTTAATATTACATAAATTAAAAAATCCAAATCAGTAAATAAACACACCCAAGTTATGACTCAGGCATGGATAAGAAAAATCTCGCTTTCTTAAGTGAAAATATCTAGTAATACTTTCTCTGACCAGCTACATCTGATTGTATCATGTCATATTTGAATATTTTATACAAAATATAGTAGAAATACAAAATACCACCTCCCTACAGTATCCACCTCCTTAAACTGACCTAATTTTCACAGTCCGAACAGACATGCACCCCATGTACGTATCAGTATAGTAGGTCTAGTTCCTTATGTTGATCACCTCCTATGTTAACCAGTTTGTTATAGTCCCTTGGGGGATCAACTTACAGAGGTTCTACTGTGCTTAAAAAACCACATAGCTAGCCGGTTGCTGCAGTGGGTGCCTATAGTCCCAGCTTCTTGGAAGACTGAGGCAAGAGAATCACTTAAGCCCAAGAGTTTGAGGTTGCTGTGACGCCATGGAACTCTACCGAGGGCAACATTATGAGACTCTGTCCCAAAAACAAAACAAAACAAAATACCACATATCGAGAGTATTTTTTCAACTTAGTGTTCCTAAAACATTGGGAACATTTTTATTAAAAATTGTTTTTTTCTCTGTAACAATTTCTATCTTAACAATAATAACAAATAATAATAAAACTTCAAATTCCTGTTTGGAGAAAATGATTATAAAAAGTACATAAAATTACTTGTATGTCCCTGGATGGAAAAAATTTATCTCACACACGCACCAAAGCACATCGATTCAAGGCAATATAATATAGCCATTAAAAATACGGTATATAATATTAATGAGAAAAGGCATAATTTGAACATTTTATATATATAATGATTACAAATATACAGTTGCAAATGCATATGAGGAAGGGAACATGGAAAAATAAAAAGTTATTTTATAAGGGAAATAGTAGAAAAATGAGAGACTTTTATCCTGTTATAGATTTTTCTACTCTATGCTTATTCATCAAATTATAAAATCATAAAACAAAAATTAAACTACACCAAAATACAAAGTACAAGCACCTGGTTCTCAAATGCCTGCTGTTCTCCTTTATCCTTCCCAGGAAGGAGAACAAGATGTGTGTAACCTGATAAATGAGATGACAATTAAAACCTAGAAAAGGAAGCGGAACTCACCTTGGACTTAGTCATTTTGTCCTCCTCCTCCTGGGGAAGGGTGGAGCCTTAGGAAGGCATATTAGGGAAAGAGAAAAAAGCTATGAGAGTTTGGCCAAGGATATCACTAATCCATATGGCTGTTTTACGTGAAACAGCAACTGTGTCCCTTCCTTGGGGTGGCTTGATAAGCAGAGTGTAGGCTGGATTCCAATCACCACTTGCCACTTTGGCTATGAGACCCATGGCAGTGAGTAACCTGCCCAGCCACACACAATGGTCCCCTAACACAAGTTCTCCTTGTGGCTTTCAGGATACGACCGATTCCAGAGAGACTAGAAATTGATAGTAGAGTGCAGGTGAATAGCATAATCTCTGGCTAAATGTCTAGATTCATGTCACTGTTAATTATTACCAGTTAACTCTTGGACAAATTATTAACATCTTTGTTCCTCAAGTTTTCATCCATAAAATGAGGAGATTAACAAGGAAAAAATAATCTCATAGGATTGTAGTTAAGAATGAAATGAGTAGGGAGAAAGTTCGGAAACACTTTCAGGGTACCTTATTTCTTATTTGCAGAAAAGCAGGTAACATTCAGTAACACAAAGCCTGTCCTCATAAATGGTTTCTATCGCTGAAGCCTAGAGTTCACTCCCTCCTCTCCGCAGCATTCTTTCAGGAGTCAGGGCAGGGCAGGGAGAATTTGTCTGTGGTTCAGGAAAATCCACGTAAGACATCCCCAGACTCCATCTATAAGTGATGCATTCTTTCTTAAAAGCAGGTCAGTAGTAGTCCAGGAACAGCCTCCTTTCCTGCAGAGAACAGGAGTCAGGAGCTTCCTGAGAAAGGAACACTCATCAGGATATTAGGCTAGTAATAATATGAACCGCCAACATGTTGCCACACGTCTTGCACTGTCATTTCACGTGTCCTATATCACTAATTCTCGAAAGAAATGTACATGGTCGGAACTCATTAAGATTCCCTTTAACAGAAGAGGAAACTAAGGCACAGAAAGATTATAAGTGCACATCCAACGTTATATCGTTAACAAGGTGAGGGAAGGCTGCTTGGGCAGCGCGGAGCCGGGAGACAGTCAGACGCTGCCCCATCCAGGTCCGCCTCCAACCTGGGTACGCGCTCGAAGCGCAGAGGCTCCGGAGAGGGGAAGGCAAGCAGCCGCCCGGCCCCTCAACTCCGCCTGCTGCTGCTAGCCGCGAGTTCTCCTCCCAGTGCCGGAGTGCGGGCCCGCTGTCCCTACGACCAGGCTATTAAAGTTAAAAGAGGTCGTGGGGTCGCGAGGGTCACTCACCTCCCCTGATCAGAGGAACAGAGGCCGCGCTCACAACCTCTCGCAGCGGAAATGCCTGGGACTACAGGGAGCCCGGAACTACACTTCCCAGGATCCCTGAGACGCACGGAGGCCGCTGCCCCGCCCCCTGGGGCGGAAGTGCTGGCGCCCGCGCTCAGAGCCTGAACGGAATATCCCAGGTTCCCCCAGGAGAGGGGGCTTCTCCTTCACGCCGCCAGGCCGTCGAAATGCCACCAAACACAGAGCACTGGGTTATACTTTCCTATTGCCGCAGTACGGCAAATAACAAAGCTACGCTTTACTGGAGCGGAAGCGTCCCAACCACAGAAAACATCTGGACTTCATGTTCCGGAATCCTCTGTAAGGCAGAGCTTCCAGCCGGACTGCAGTTTCCCTTTTGAATTAGCGGGTGGAGTCTCAATCAGTGCTTATAGAATTAAGTCTGCTTTTACCTTTTCCACGTGGCGTAAGTTAGAATATATATTTATACATTGTATGTTTGTACAGTATGTCACATATTCATATATTATGCACTTACATATATTGTATGCTTACATAATATTTTTTATACATTATATATTTGTATATTATATATTTACAGATTATATATATTTAGACTATAAAGGAAAGTAATTATAAAGGAATGCTACAGGTGACCTAAAAATAGAGATGATAAAAGGAAACAGGCTGAGGCTCGGCGCCTGTGGCTTAAGCAGCTAAGGCGCCAGCCACATACACCTGAGCTGGCGGGTTCGAATCCAGCCCAGGCCCGCCAAACAACAATGACCGCTGCAACCAAAAAATGGCCAGGCGTTGTGGCGGGCGCCTGTAGTCCCAGCTACTTGGGAGGCGGGAAGGAGGAGAATCGCTGGAGCCCAGGAGTTGGAGGGTGCTGTGAGCTGTGATGCCACAGCACTCTATCCAGGGCAACAAACAGCTTGAGGCTCTGTCTCAAAAAAAAAAAAGGAAACAGGTTGAGCTGCACTGAGCAAGTCTTCTTTATGATATGGGCCTGGATTCACCTGTGACTAAGAACGTGTAAAAAAGGAGTTGGAACCATGGAGCAGTTCAAGAAACAGAAGCAGCAAAATTCTCAGCTTTTTGCTTTAGCTTTCTTGCATGCACAGAGAATAGAAAATACAGAATGGTATAGGCTCCATTCTATATAAAATCTTTTAAAAATTTCTTTGAATTCAAATTAAGGAGTCACATTATCTCCTTCCTACTTTTTTTTTTTTTTTTTTTGAGACAGAGTCTCACTATGTCACCCTCCGAAGAGTGCTGTGCCATCACAGCACACAGCAACCTCAAACTCTTGGGCTTAAGAGATTCTCTTGCCTCAGCCTCCAGGTAGCTGGGACTACAGACGCCTGCCACAACGCCAAAGTGAGACTGTCTCTACAAAAAAAAAAAAAAAATCAGATTTACAAAGAAAAACAGACACAGCAAAGTGGGAAATTTTCAACACATCTCTCTAACAAAACAAAGCAGACCAACAATATCAGTAAGTACTTGGAAGACTTGACCTATTAGAAGCTAGAATAATTATTATATACAAAATGCTTCACCCAGCAAGTGTTGAATATCTTTTCAAGAACACATGGAATGTTTACAAAAACTGGGCAGATGCTGGACCAGAAAAGCAGTAACAACATATTTAAAAGAACTAAAATAACAGATAGGAGAGTTTCTGGTTATAATGCAGTTAAGCTCAAAATCAATAATAAAATGGTAACTAGATGTGTTCATCATGTTTACATGGGATTCTCTTTAAAAAAAAATCATGACATGGCTCGGCACCTGTGGCTCAATGGGCTAAGGCGTCAGCCACGTACACCTGAGCTGGCGGGTTCGAATACAGCTCGGGCCCACCGAAGAACAATGACGGTTGCAACCAAAAAATGGCCAGGCGTTGTGGCGGATGCCTGTAGTCCCAGCTATTTGGGAGGCGAAGGCAAGAGAATCGCTTGAGCCCAGGAATTGGAGGTTGCTGTGAGCTGTGATGCCACAGCACTCTATCCAGGGTGACAGTTTGAGGCTCTGTCTCAAAAAAAAAAAAAAAAATCATGACACAAAAAGAGATTCCAATGGAAACAAAAATACTTTTTAAACCAAATTGGTAATAAATACAATATATATCAGAATTTACAGGATGCAATGAAATAGCCCTCCAACCTGCCAGGGCAAAAACATTGTAAGAGAATAGTCTAAGACAGTGGTTCTCAACCTTCCTAATGCCATGGCTCTTTATTTTATTTTATTTGTTTTTATTTTTTTGAGACAGAGCCTCCAGCTGTCACCCTGGGTAGAGTGCCATGGCCCCACAACTCACAGCAACCTCCAACTCCTGGGCTTAAGCGATTCTCTTGCCTCAGCCTCCCAAGTAGCTGGGACTATAGGCGCCCGCCACAACGCCTAACTATTTTTGGGGGCGGGGAGGGGAGTAGTCGTCATTGTTTGGCAGGCCCAGGCTGGATTTGAACCTGCCAGCTCTGGTGTATGTGGCTGGCACCTTAGCTGCTTAAGCTACAGGTGCCAAGCCAGCCGCAGCCCTTTAATACGGTTCCTGTAGGTTGTGACCCACAGGTTGAGAACTGCTGGTCTAAGAGTTTAGAAAAAGCAAATTAAAGAAAAACATTTTTAAAAGAGCAAATAAATGAAATAGAAAAAAACATAAAGGAGAAGATTGAAATGTTCTTTGAAAAGAAAACAATTAAAAAGAAATTTTTTTTGAGACAGTCTCACTCTGTTGTCCAGGCTAAACTGCCATGGGGATAGCCTAACTCACAGCAACCTCCAACTCCTGGATTCAAGGGATCCTCCTGCCTCAGCTTGCTGATCAGATGGGACTACAGGTGCCTGCCACAAGGCCCAGGTCATTTTTCTCTTTTTAGTAAAGATGGAGTCTCGCTTTTACTCAGCCTGGTCTTGAACTCCTAAGCTCAGGCAACCCTCCTATCTTAACAACCCAAAGTGTTAGGATTACATGTGTGAGCCACCATGTCCAGCCAAAAATAATAAAAGTATTAAAGCCCAGATGAGATTGACCAACAATCCAGAGTAATCTCAAATTACAACTCAGAGAGTGAAGAATTGGTCATCACTACAAATAATTCACACACTGAACACATATTATGAACAACTTCTGCCAATGAATTTTTTTTTTTTTTTTTTTTGAGACAGAGACTCAAGCTGTCACTCTGGATAGAGTGCTGTGGCATCACAGCTCACAGCAACCTCCAGTTCCTGGGCTCAAGCGAGTCTCTTGCCTCTGCCTCCCAAGTAGCTGGGACTG
>CAUYRH010086055.1:0-25078 GCA_963574655.1 Perodicticus potto
GCGATGCATGTGGCTCATCAAGTAGGGGACTGGCCCCATATCCCGAAGGTGGCAGCTTCAGACCCGGCCTTGGCCAAACTTCAAAACAGAAAAATAGCCAGGCATTGTGGCAGGCGCCTGTAGTCCCAGCTACTCGGGAGGTTGAGGCAAAAGAATCGCCTAAGCCCAGGATTTGGAGGTTGCTGTGAACTGTGTGATGCCACGGCACTCTACCGAGGGTGATAAAGTGAGACTCTGTCTCTACAAAAAAAACAAACAAACACAGTACTCGGGGGCACAGTGGCTCATGCCTGTGATCCCAGCACTCTGGGAAGACAAGGAAGGAGAATCCCTTTGAGCTCAGGAGTTGGAGACCAGCCTGAGCAAGAGCCAGACCCTGTCTCTACTAAAAACAGAAAAATTACCCAGGTGTTGTAAGTCCCAGCTACTCAGGAGGCTGAGGCAGGAGGATCACTTGAGGGGTTCGAGGTTGCTATGAAATATGACACCACAGCATTCTACCCAGGGCAAAAGAGTGAGACTCTCTCAAAAAAAAAAAAAAGAAAAAAGAAAAAAAAAGAAATGAAAGAAAAGACAAGGAAAGAAATACAAAACACAGTGGAAAGCCCCAATAATAGGATTGCGCCAGATGTGGTGGCTCATGCCTGTAATCCCAGCACTCTGGGAGGCTGAGGCAGGAGCAACACTTGAGCTCAGAAGTTTCAGACCAGCCTGACCAAGAGCAAGACCCATCTCTACTAAAAAGAGAGAGAGAAAGAGAAATTAGCAGGCATTTTAGCTCCCAGCAACTTAAGGAGCTAAGGCAAGAGGTGAGGTTGCTCTGAGTTAGGCTAATGCCATAGCACTCTACCCAGGGCAAGAGAGTAAGACTCTGTCAAGAATGAAAAGGCCAGGTGAGGTGGCTCATGCCTGTAATCCTAGCATTTGCCTAAGCTCATGGGTTCAAGACCAACCTTAGCCAGAGCAAGACCTCTTCTCTAAAAAAATAGCCAGGCATCATGGCAGGCGCCTATAGTCCCAGCTACATGGGAGGCTAAGACAAGAGAATTGCTTGAGCCCAAGAGATGGAGGTTGCTGTGAGCTGTGACGCCATGGCACTCTACCGAAGGCGACAAAGTGAAACTCTGTCTCAAAAAAAAAAAAAAAAAGGCCTCGATGCCTGTAGCTCAGTGGCTAGGGCTCCAGCCACAAACACGGGAGCTGGCAGCTTCGAACCCAGCTGGGGCCTGCCAAACAACAATGACAACTATAACAACAACAAAAAAAATAGCCAGGAGTTTTGGTCAGCACCTGTAGTCCCAACTACTTGGGAGGTTGAGACAAGAGAATCACTTGAGCACAAGAGTTAGAGGCTGCTGTGAGCTGTGATGCCACTGCACTCTACCAAGGGTGACATAGTGAGACTCTGTCTCAAAAAAAAAAAAAAAGAGGGCAGCACCTGTGGCTCAGTGGGTAGTGCCGGACCCATATACCCAGGGTGGTGGGTTCAAACCCAGCCCCGGCCAAACTGCAACAAAAAAATAGCCAGGCATTGTGGCGAGTGCCGGTAGTCCCAGCTACTTGGGAGGCAAGAGAATCGCCTAAGCCCAGGAGTTGGAGGTTGCTGTGAGCAGTGTGATGCCACAGCACTCTACTGAGGGCAATAAAATAAGACTGTATCTCTACAAAAAAAAAAAAAAAGAGAAAGAAAGAAATTAAAAAGGAGGTATTGGAGTTACACAGGTATCTACATTAGTCAAAACTCACTGAATTACATATGTAAAATGTATAGGTTTTGTTTTGTGTAACCATGTCTTAATAAAATTGATTTAAAAAAAAAAAAAAAAGGAGGTATTGACTTGGTGCCTGTTTAGCTCAAGTGGCTAGGGTACCAGCCACATACACCAAAGCTGGTGAGTTTGAATCCAGCCTGGGTCCGCCAAACAACAATGACAACTACAACCAAAAAATAGCCAGGCATTGAGGCGGCACCTGTAGTCCCAGCTAATTAGGAGGCTGAGACAAGAGAATCGCTTAAGCCCAAGAGTTTGAGGTTGCTGTCAGCTGTGATTGCACAGCATTCTACCCAGGGTGACAGCTTGAGACTCTGTCTCAAAAAAAAAAAAAAAAAAAATTAAAAAGGTAGGCTGACCCCATATACCGGAGGTGGCAGGTTCAAATCCTGCCCCAGCCAAAAACTGCAAAAAGAAAAAAAAAAAAAAAAAAGGAGATATTACAACTGATACCATGGGAATGCAAAATACCATCTCTGAATTTTATAAAAATCTCTATCCATATAGTCAGGTATTGTGGCAGGCGCCTGTAGTCCCAGCAACTCGGAAGGCTGAGGCAAGAGAATCTCCTAAGCCCAGGAGTTGGAGGTTGCTGTGAGCTGTGTGACGCCACGGCACTCTACCGAGGGTGACAAAGTGAGACTCTGTCTCTACAAAAAAAAAAAACAACTCTATGCATATAAACTTGAAAATGTTGAGGAAATGAACAAATTCTTGGAAACACACAATCTTTGTAGGCTCAATAACAGAGATAGAACTCCTGAGTAGACCAGTGTCAAGCAAAATTGAAACTGAAACAGCAAAAAACCTCCCAACTAAAAAGTCTTAGACCAAAAGGTTTCACAGTCAAATTTTACCAGACCTACAAAAAACTGGTACCTACATTACATAAATTACCTCATAACAGAGAAGGAAGAATCCTCCCAACTCATTCCACAAAGCCAAAGTGAGGAAAGGACACAATAATAACAACAACAAAAGGGAAGCTCCTGTGGCTCAAAGGAGTAGGGTACTGGCCCGATATGCCGGAGGTGGCAGGTTCAAACCTAGCCCTAGCCAAAAACTGCAAAAAAAAAAAATTCTCAGTAAAATCCTAGCAAATTGAATTCAGCTGCATATGGAAACAAAACAAAACCCACCACAATAAAGGGGGCTTCATTCCAGAGATGCAAGGCTGATTCAACTTACCAAATCTATAAATGTAATTCAACACTTAAATAGAAGCAAAAACAAAGACTATATGATCTCTCTCTCTTTTTTTTTTTTAATTAAGACAGAGTCTCACTTTGTCGCCCTGGGTAGAGTGCTATGATGTCACAGCTCACAGCAACCTCAAACTCTTCGGCTTAAGCAATTCTCTTGCCTCAGCCTCCCAAGCATCTGGGACTACAGGCAACCACCACAACGCCCAGCTATTTTTTGGTTGCAGTTGTCATTGTTGTTTAGCAGGCGCAGGCTGGACTTGAACCCACCAGCCTCAGTGTATGTGGCTGTCACCCTCCTCACTGAGCTGCGGGCACTGAGCCGATGATCTCTTGATATATGCAGAAAAAAGCATTCGATAAAATTCACCACCCTTTTATGATAAGAATGCTCAACAAAATATGCATAATAGATGGCACAAACCTCAATATTTTCTTTTTCTTTTTTAGGGGGGGTACAGAGTCTTACTTCGTTGCCCTCGGTAGTGTGCTGTGGTGTCACAGCTCACATCAACCTCAAACTCTTGGGCTTAAGTGATTCTCTGGTCTCAGCCTCCCAAGTATCTGGGACTACAGGTGCCCGCCACAACACCCAGCTATTGTTAGAGACGGGGTTTCGCTCTTGCTCAGGCTGGTCTTGAACTTGTGAGCTCAGGTGATCCTCCTGCCTTCGCCTCCCAGAGTGCTAGGATTACAAGGGTTAACCACTGCACCCAGCCCAACACATACCTCAATATTATAAAAGCTATATATAAGAATAGGGAAAAAAAGCCATATATGACATATCCACAGCCAACATCAGACCAGGTGGAGAAAAATTGGAAGCATTCCTGCTTAGAACTAGAATGAGACAGGCTGCCCACTATCACCACTTCTGTTCAATGTAGTACTGGAAGTCCTAGCTGGAGCAGGCAGGCAAGAGAAGGAAATCAAGGGTATCCAAATAGAGAAAAAAGTCAAACTGTCACTTTTTGCTGATGATATAATCTTATATCTCGAAAATTCCAAAGATTTTACACCAAGACACTCTTAGAATTGATAAATAAATTCAGCAAAATCTCAGGTTGAAAATCAATGTACATTGTGGCGGGCGCCTATAGTCTCGGCTACTTGGGAGGCTGAGGCAAGAGAATCGCTTAAGCCCAAGAGTTGGAGGTTGCTATGAACTGTGACGCCACGGCACTCTAGAAAGGGCAATAAAGTGAGACTGTCTCTACAAAAAAAAAAAAAAAATCAATGTACACAATTCAGTAGCATTCCTATACACCAACCACAGTCAAGCTGAAAAACAAATCAAAGTCTCAATACCTTTCACAATAGCAACAAAGGAAATAAAATACCTAGGAATATATTTAACTAAGGAAATAAAAGATCTCTACAGGGAGAGCTATGGAAGACTGAGGAAAGAAATCACAGAGGATGTAAACAAATGGAAAAAAAATAGCATGCTCATGGGTCAGCGGGACCAATATTGTCAGAATTTCTATACTGCCCTACATGATTTACAGATTCAAGCAATCCCCATTAAAATGCCAACATCATTTTTTCTTTTCTTTTCTTTCTTTTTTTTTTAGAGACAGTCTTATTCTGTTGCCCTCTGTAGAGTGCCATGGTATCACAGGTACAGCAACCTCCAGCTCTTGGGCTTAGAGGATAGTCTTGCCTCAGCCTCCCAAGTAGTTGGGACTGCAGGTGCCTACCACAACACCTGGCTACTTTTTGTTGCAGTTTGTCTGGGGCTGGTCAGCCACCCTCCGATTTATGAGGTCAGTGCCCTGCTCACTGAGCCACAGGCGCCGCCCACCAACATAATTTTTTATTTTTTATTTTTTTTGAGACAGAGCCTCAAGCTGTCACCCTGGGTAGAGTGCCATGCCATCACAGCTCACAGCAACCTCCAACTCCTGGGTTTTTGTGATTCTCTTGCCTCAGCCTCCTCCCAAGTAGCTGGGACTACAGGCACCCGCCACAATACCTGGCTATTTTCAGGGGGTTTTTTTGCAGTTTTTGGCCAGGGCTGGGTTTGAACCCACCACCTCCGGCACATGGGGCCGATGCCTCACTCCTTTGAGCCACAGGCACCACCCCGCCTGGCTATTTTTTGATTGTAGTTGTCACTGTTATTTGGCAGGCCCAGGCTGGATTGGAACCCACCAGCTCTGCTGTATGTGGCTGGTGCCCTAGCCACTTGAGCTACAGGTGCTGAGCTGCCAACTTTTTTTTTTTTTTTTTTTGCAGTTTTTGGCCATGGCTGGGTTTGAACCTGCCACCTCTGGCACATGGGGCCAGTGCCCCACTCCTTTGAGCCACAGGCACCACCCCAAACATCATTTCTTTTTGTTTTTTTTGAGACAGAGCCTCAAGCTGTCACCCTGGATAGAGTACTGTGGCATGACAGCTCACAGCAACCTCCAATTCCTGGGCTCAAGCGAGTCTCTTGCCTCCATTTCCCAAGTAGCTGGGACTACAGGCGCCCACCACAACACCTGGCCATTTTTTGGTTGCAGCTGTCATTGTTGTTTGGCGGGCCCAGGCTGGATTCAAACCTGCCAGCTCAGGTGAACATGGCTGGTGCCTTAGCCCGTTGAGCCACAGGCGCCGAGCCCCCAACATCATTTTTTAAAAGATCTAGAAAACAGGGGCGGTACCTGAGGCTCAAGGAGTAGGGCACCAGCCCCATATACCAGAGGTGACAGGTTCAAACCCAGCCCTGGCCAAAAAAAAGCTGCAAGAAAAAAAAATCTAGAAAACATCATTTTATGCTTCACATGGAACCAGAAAAGACCCCAAATAGCCAAAGCAACATTAAACAAAAACAGGAAATCAGGGAGCATCACTTTATCAGACTTTAAGCTATACTACAAGGTTATAGTAACCAAAACATCATGGTATGGGCACTAGTATAGGGACACACACCAATGGATGAGAACAGAGAGCCCAAATATAAAACCATCGTCATGTTGCCATCTGATCTTTGACAAAGCAGATAAAAATATACAATGGGGAAAAGAATCCCTATTTAATAAATGGTGCTGGGGAAATTGTACAGCCACATGGATAAGACTAAAATAGGGTACACACTTCTCACTACTCACAGAAATTAACTCACAATGAATTAAAAGACTTAAACCTAAGTCATTAAACTACAAGAATTCTAGAAGAAAAGGTTGGAAAAAGTCACAGATATCAGCCTAGGCAAATAATTTATGAAGACCACCACTGGGTCTGGCCAGCTCTGGGGTTACAGGTTGACCATGACTCTGAGTCATGGTTCCAGTCAGGGCTGGCTTCATAGCCATGTGACTTGGGTAATAACACAGGACACCCAGTTCAGAAGGGCCTCCTGGTTGGTTTAAAGCTCTGCCGCCAACATCTTGAAATTCTTCATAATTGTATTTTTAGTTTTTATTTTTTATAGACAAAATATCTCACAATCTGTCTAGGTTGGCCTCAAATGATCCTCCAGCTTCAGCCTCCCAAGTAGCTGGGACTACAAGTTCATGATGCTGTCGGTATTCAGCTTCTTAATAACCTTATAAAAAGGACTCTGAATTTTTGCCATGGACCCCTGAATATTATGTAGCCACTCCTGGCAGCCTTAGGTGTTGCAGTGAGAGCAGCTGGGGGGCGGGGGCGGGTTTTGCTGCACAAGGGAATATGGGACTGGGCCCCAGCAGGCATGTAGAGCAAAGTGCCATGGTCACCACAGTGTACCCTCCCTGGAGGCCTTGTGCCCTGGCCTGGGAGGTATGCAGCAACAACTCTGGGAGAGCATTTACTCTGGCACCCCAGACACAGGGCTTGTTCTCTGGCTGCCTCCCACCCCACTGCTAGTTGGACTAGAAATAGGCACCTGACCCAGACCAGCCGGATCAGATTTGGACTCCTGAACTCCACTCATTGGCCAGCACCTCTGAGGTCATGTAGGACTGGTTAATTTCTGCTGGCCAGGAAGGGCAGCAAGTCCTGAACCCATGTGGTAATGAGTCCTCCCTCTCATTACCCTGCCCACACACCACCCTGCTCCACTCCTGTCTGGGGTCTGCTCATTTGGCTGGAGGAACAGGCTCCTGAGGCCCCAGGCAGTGCACGCTGGCCCAAAGCCCTTGGACCCAAACCGTCTTTGCTTCCCCCAAGGACCAGGTCTGGAAGCTGAGACAGCTTTATTGAGGGGAAGGCCTCGCATTCCCTGCGCCCTAATGCACCAAAGAACACAGTCCTGGAGGCGGGGAAGAGGTGGGGCAGAGGCCCTCAGAGTCACACCTCCAGGTCGGAATCAGAGAGGCTGGGCCTGCTGTATGCCTGCGTCTTGCGCGTCACGAGGCCTGGGCTAAAGGCGGCCCCCAGCGGCCAGTGGCGGACCACGTGTCGGTAGGACGTGGCCAAGTAATCGAAGTAGTTAATGTTGAGTTTCCGAGCGATGTGACGGCCCAGGTATTCCATTTGCTATGGAAGCCAGAGTGGGTCAGCTCCAGCCTGGACACAGGCTCTCCCCTTACCCGCCGCCTGCATGCCCTGCCGGTAGTCCGGTGGGCGTCCTCTCTGCTGGCTCCCAGCACAGAGGACTGCCTCTTGTTTACCTTTTGCGCGTGGAAAAAGTCCCCTCCAAAGAAATTAAACAGTGATTGGCGTCATTTTGTCCTGAGGAGGGGCAGTGCCTGTGGCAGGACTCACCTCGTAGCGCTCCGACAGCTGCACTAGCACCAGCGGCTCCAGTTTGTGGCCACCAAGGACCAGTTGGAAGAAGCATCTTCCATAGGCTGGTGAGGGGCAGTGGACTCAGTTGAGGGCCTCCGGGGCTCGGACAGCGGCCCTGTCCACCCCTCCCCTCACCCCACAGCCTTCCTCTCCTTTGCACACCCTCCCCCAGCCCGGCTGTCCCCGGGGTCACCGTCGGAGCTGAGCGCCAGGCGCACGTAGACCAGGTGCATGGGGCCCTGACACACGGTCCGGCCCTGGATGGAGAAGTGGTACACGCCGCGCGTATGGTTCAGCACCAGGCGACGCCTCGGCAGCGACGAGACGATGAGCCACAGGCCCACGCCCACACCGTACACGAGAAAGCCCCAAGTCTCCTGCTTCTGCACCTGCGGGTGCCACGGGACCATCTGAGCCGGGTGCTTGGGGCAAGGAAGAGGTGCTTCGGGAGCGGAAGCCAAGCGTCCGGTCCCGCCCTCGGGGAGGAAGGTAGTGGGGTAGGGCTCAGGACCTCCAACCTGTCTTAGGGAGCTGAAGCTGACCAGGACCACGCAAACCACGAAGAGCAGAGCCCCTTTCCACAGCGTGTCCAGGTAGTACTCGAGGACGAAGACTGGGGGCGGCGCGTGGCGGCGTGAGCTCTGCTGACCCTGCCCGTAGCCGGGGTGGCGGTGCCAGGGCTCCGCCGGGAAGAGCCCACCGACTTAGGGCTCCGGGTGGCAATGACATTCCGCCCACTACATCTGAGCCCGCCCAGTGCTATTACGGTCGATACCACCCTGCCCACCTGGCCCCGCCCCATTCGGGCCTCCAGGACACCTCCTCGAGTCCCGCCCAAACACCGCCCCGCCTCACGCGCACCGTCGGGCTGCTGCTGCGTGAACGGATAGAAGCTGTTGCTCCTGAGGCGCCGGGCTAGGTGGCGCTCGGTGCAGAAGAGTCCTAGGGCCCAGAGCTGGAAGGGCTTGCCGCCGGAGGCTGTGGGCAGGCCGCTGGCCCGGCCCTTAGGGACCTGGGCAGGCAGACGCCATCAATCTGGCGGCTGTCCCGAGATTACCACTCACTGTCCCCAGTGTCGCTCCTACCTGGGAGACCAGATTCTCCAGGTCTGCGGTTCAGGAAGGAGAGATCGCAGGCAATAGGCAGGACGGTGAAGCCAGGCAGTGGTCCAGGCTGCGCCGCGCACAGGTTCTAGAAGTTCTGAGCGGCAGGTTCTAGAAGGGGCTGCACTGTTGACCGTCTCTTTGGGGAGTCCCAGGGGCAGGACCGGTGGTGGACATGTGCTTCCTCTGGGCTAAATTCTGCCCCACTGGAGACCCCCTGCAAAGCCTGGTTTAGTCTTCACCTGAAGGTGAATGGCTAGGCACCCTATATCTACCTAAACTACAGCCTCAGTGTACTGTGGGTGGGACAAAAATCCTCAGCTCAAGACTGAAGCCCAGCGGTGAGCAGGCCAAAGGCTGCCAGAGCAGGCTCAAAAGCCCGCTGGGGGCCACCCTACCTCCATAACACACAGGCTCCATCATCAGCTATGACCTCTGTTCCTCAACCCTATCCCAGTGACCACACGGAGTTCCAAAAACGTTTTATTGTAACAAAATGTTCAAATATTCAAAACTGGAGAAGCATACAGGGTGGGGCTGGCTGGCTGGGGCCTCTGGAGTTGGTAGCTGCCTAGTGAGGGGAGGAAGGGGTGGTGAGCAGCTGCTCCAGACACCACTGGACTTCCTCCAGGCCCCGGTAGGCCCGCTTCAGGCCCCTGGGAAGGCAGCGGCAGGACTCCAGGTTGAGGTACAGCAGGCCGGGGCAGCTGCTGACCACAGAGCTGTGGGGGCAGAGCAGGCAGGGAGCTGATCTGCTGCCCAGAAGATCCAGGCCCCAGAAAGGGCTGGACCAGGCTAGGCTCTACCCCTGGCTCTGCCACCCATAGCCATCGAGGCTAAGCCCATATCCTCGGGGTCCCCAAGGTCAAGGCCAAGGCCAAAGAGGGTATGCACACCTCTCTTAGACCCCGGGAAGCCACAGCCAGGCAGGACAGCACTTCTGAGGCCTAGCTGGACAGGGAGGCAAGTATACTAATGCTAAGGAACCAGGGAGGAGGTGCTGACCTGATGGTGCTGGGTGTAACCCGGGTACCCCTGAGGTTAAGGGAGCACAGAGCCGGGTGTGAGCCCCCAGGGGTGCCTGAGAAGGCAGCGAGGGCCTGCTCCAGGTCCTTCTCGCTGAATCCCTGGCCACTCAAGTCCAGTTCCCGCAGGGTGTGGTACCACTTCTGGGTCAGCAGGGGACTGCCCTCCTTGGCTAGAGTCAGCCGGTCTGACACGCCATACAAGCCCAGGTGAAGCTGCTCCAGCTCTGAGGTGAGAGACGGCGGTGTGAAGAGCAGGATAGTCAACGGGCCCCACATCTCCCCTGCCCAGCAAATGCCCAGGCACCGCTGACCCTGACACGGGAGATCATGCAGGCCAGCAGGTGTGATGCGTGCACAGCCTCGAAGATCCAGCAGTCTCAGTTTGGGGGAGCCGTGGAGCAGGCGGTCCAGGACCTCGTTGCTCACAAAGTTGCAGGCAAAGCTGGCCAGGCAGAGCTCCTCAAGGCTGGGGAAGCCTGGTCCACGAGCCACCCCTCGCCCAGAAGGCTTGGGCAGCCACACGAGGTTCAGCAGCCGCAGCACCTGGGGGTGAAGCCCAGGCTGCAGACAGGAAGAGGGGGTGCAGGTGGAGGGGTGGGGCATCAGATACCTGCAGCTGTGGGCAGCCTCTCTGCAAAGCCTCCACAGGCAGCTGGAGGGGAGTGCTATTACGGTTGATGCCAGTGCTCACCTCCAGGACCTGGAGCTGAGGGCAGCAACTGTTCTGCCAGAGGTGGGGAGAATACAGGGTCAGGGTCTCCCTATTTCTCAGCTCAGCATTTGGCTCTGCCCCCCACCATCACCAGCTTACCAGCAGTGCCCCCAAGATGGCTGTGGTCTGCGAGCTGTAGGTTAGCCACAGCTTGCGCATTCGGGGCCCTGCCTCCTCCAAAAAGCTCACCACAGCTGTGGACTCCACCTGAGAACCCAGCACAAGAAACTTGTCACCTCAGCCCAAAGTTTTTCAGGACCCCTTAGGACATAGGACTCACCAAGGAGTGCTGCAGGTCCAGGCTGTGGAGCTGACAGCATGCTTTGGCTAGCATGACCAGTGCGTCAGTGGTCACACCGTGGCAGTCTGAAAGCTTGAGGAAAGTGAGCCGAGGACAGGACTCACCTACCAGCTTGGGAAGACAGAGGGCCAACCAGAGTTGGGGTCCATAAGGAAACTGGTAGTTAGGGCCACCTTACTCTACTGCCTGAGCTATAACCTCCATTCTGTCCACACCAGGCCCCCCTGGGTGCCCCTACCTCTGGCACACCCTTGCTGGAGCAGACAACAGGAAAGGTAGGCAGGCATCCCAAAGGCATAGCATTGGGCCCCTGAGGTGCCTAACCTACTTCTTAGAGTACTAGACAATCCCAAAAGGTCATGGCTGGTGTGCAAGGCAGCCTGGAGCTCTCACCTTCAACACACGGTGTATCTGAGACTTCCAGTGGATAAGGGTCAGCCTCTGAAGCTGTGAGAACCTGGCCGACAGCACAGGCAGAGCCCCACTAGTATCTTCTGCCTCTAGAAGTCTGCCCCTCCTGTTGGAGTCCTCCCCACCCAACACTTTGGTGCAGGAAAACAGAAGGGGCCTAGGGCTTGACACACACCATACAGGTGGAGCCAGGGGACAAAGAAAAGAGGGAACCCCTCACCGATTGGGCATAATCCACTCCAGGGAAGCAAGGAGCTTCTTCTCCGCCTTGACCCCACCCTTGGCAGGGCGGCCAGCCAGCGGGGGCGACAGGGTCATGGTGTGCCAGAGTGCAGGGTGGGAGGCGGCCTCCTGCCAGCGGCGGCACACGCGCGCAGCCCTGGGAGGACAGCTCTGCTGAGCGCCCGGACCTTCCCTAGGTGATGCCCCTACCGACTACCACTACGTGGTCCCTAAGGGGGGTACCTGCCCCTCAACTCACAGCGCGGTGGACATCTCAGCTCAAAGCCCGGATCTCGGGGCTCCAGCTGGATCTCCCTAAGAGGCTCTGCTCTCGAACGGTCGTCCAAGCACCCCAAGTATGTTCACTCAGACTCACTCGCCCTCTGCCCCCACCCCAGCCACAAGCTGGGACCACTTGTGGTCCAAGCCGCCGGCTAGACAGGCCCGGCGCGGTGGGTGCAATTTATACCTGCCCAGGAACGGAACTGGTCCTTCGGCCGCCACCAGCAGCCCGAAAATCTGCACCAGGATTTCCAAGGGAATGCGGTCTCCCCAGCCAGCGTCGGGCTCCTGCTGGAGCGCAGACGCCGGTTCAGGCCGGGGCGTGGCCTTGGGCTTTGGGGCAGCAGCACTGGGGCCCACGGGCCGCTGTCGCTGAGTTCGGCGGAGGGAGCGCCTTTGCGCGCGGAGGCGGGCGCGGGCGGATCCTGGGCCGGGCAGCACCAGCAGCATGCTGTCCGCCTGCAGCAGGTGGTACCCGGAGCCACTCGGCGCCAGCCGATCCCACCACCAGTCCTCCGCCGAGCGGGCCTGCGCCCTGGCCAGCGGCGCGGCCCGGGCCCGGCGCCGGGGATGCAGGGTGGCAGGGGCAGCCATGGCAGGCTATACCGCACCACAGCCCCCAGATGACGGAAGAGGCGGGCCGGACAACCCACTCCCCGCCCCTCGGGTCCGCTTGGCGCCCAGGGTGCCAGCACCCGCCTTCCGGGGCGGAGTTTCCGGTTTGAGCCATGTGGGGGGCGGGCCCGCGGGCCTCAACCCAAAGGAGACCCAGAGGGTGAGTTGGGGGTCCCGGCCTGCGAGCTCAAGGTGGGAGCGGCGCCCTCGCGGAGCGGGAAGCCCAGGTGCCCGGCCGGAGAGCGCACCGGGTGCGGGGCCCCGTCCCGAGTCCGACTCGGCTTTGCAGCGTAGGCTGCCGCAGAAGCCCTAGCTTGCGCGGCACCCGAGTGGCGCCTTGTCCCGGGGTCCGTTTTGGTGTGAGGGTGGTGGTTTTGGCAACTCTGAATCCTGGTTCTCTGTGGAGGGGGATCAGCTCCCTCCCCGGGGTCCGCAGCGGCTTAGGCAGGCTTCCTGCCGCTTCCGCTGCCGCCGTTGCCGCGTCTAGGTCTGGACTCTGGTGGCCCGCGCTGCTCCGGGGTTTCAGCCGCGTCCCGCCCCCAGTCCCGCCCCGGCAGCGCTCCCACTGATCCCCTGGTCTTGGCTGGCTAACTGTTTTTGACTCCTATCCGTTTTGCAGGCCTGACTGGTTTCTTTAAACTAGAAGAGCCAAAGCGTCTCTGGACCTAGGTGGGGAAAGAGCTGGCTGTGATTTCTGCCCCTTCCTGGAAGAGCTGGCTGTGATTTCTGCCCATTCCTGGAGGGCCCAGCCGTGGGCTGAATGGCAACCCCCACGCTGGGCCGTTTGGCGCTTACCCACGTGCTGGTGGCCCTCTTTGGCATGGGCTCCTGGGCTGCTGTCAACGGGATCTGGGTGGAGCTGCCTGTGGTGGTAAAAGACCTTCCGGAGGGTGAGTGAGAGGAGATGCAGGGCATCTGGGCAGGTGCGCCCAGGAAAGCGGGCTGCACCTGCTCTTTGTCCCTTACAGATCGCACCCCTGACCGGCCTCCCGCTTCCCTGCAGGTTGGAGCCTCCCTGCGTACCTCTCTGTTTGTGTGGCGCTGGGGAACCTGGGTCTGCTGGTGGTTACCCTGTGGAGGCGGCTGGCCCTGAGCAAGGGCGAGCGGGCCCCCATCCAGGTGGTGCAGGTGCTGAGCGTGGTGGCCACAGCCCTGCTGGCCCCTCTGTGGCACCACATGGCCCCAGTGGCAGGGCAGCTCCACTCTGTGGCCTTCCTAGCACTGGCCTTAGTGTTGGCGCTGGCCTGCTGTGCCTCTAATGTCACTTTCCTGCCCTTCCTAAGCCGCCTGCCACCTCCTTTCTTACGATCTTTCTTCCTGGGTCAGGGCCTCAGCGCCTTGCTGCCCTGTGTGCTGGCCCTTGTGCAGGGTGTGGGCCGCCTCGAGTGCCCAACAGCCCCCACCAATGGCACTCCTGGGCCCCCCCTCAATGTCCCTGAGCATTTTTCTGCCAGCACCTTCTTCTGGGCACTTACTGCCCTTCTGGTTACTTCAGCTGCCGCTTTCCAGGGTCTCCTGCTGCTGTTGCCGTCACCAACATCTGTACCCACAGGAGACCCAAACCCTGGCCTGCAGGTGGGAGCCTCAGGAGTGGAGGAAGAAGAGGAGAAAGAAGCCTCATTATTGCAGGAGTCACCAAGCCAGGTGGCTAGCACCACCTCTAGCCCAGACCCTGAGGCCTGTCGGCTGCTCTCGGCCCATAGTGCCTGCCTACTGGGCCTACTGGCCATCACCAATGCACTGACCAATGGCGTGCTGCCTGCGATCCAGAGCTTTTCCTCTTTGCCCTATGGGCGCCTGACTTACCACTTGGCTGTGGTTCTGGGCAGTGCCTCCAACCCCCTTGCCTGCTTCCTAGCCATGGGCGTGCTGTGCAGGTATGGGGTGCAAGGGGTCCCAAACTCCTTGGTGGGTGGAACTCAGGTGGGGACGAAGTCCTGGCATAGCCAGCCTTGAGTCTGCTCACTTCTGGCAGGTCTCTGGCTGGGCTGAGCAGTCTCTCTCTGCTGGGCGTATTGTTTGGAGCCTACTTGATGGCGCTGGCAATCCTGAGTCCCTGCCCGCCCCTGGTGGGCACATCTGCAGGGGTGATCCTTGTGGTAAGCACAGCTGGAATGTGAAGGGGGGGGTTTGCCCTGGAGCAGGGGCATCTCACGCTCAACCTGCTGTTGTGTCTCCTCACAGGTGCTGTCATGGGTACTGTGTCTGGGCATGTTCTCCTATGTGAAGGTGGCAGTCAGCTCTCTGCTGCATAGTGGGGGCCAGCCAGCATTGCTGGCAGCTGGTGTGGCCATCCAGGTGGGCTCCCTGTTCGGTGCTGTTGCCATGTTCCCTCCTACCAGCATCTACCACGTGTTCCGCAGTGGAAAGGACTGTGAGGACCCCTGTGGCCCCTGAGCCTGGGCAGGAGGGGCCCTCACTCCACTTCTGTCTTCACCGCGAGGCTGCCACAGACCTGAGTGACTGTGCCTAGGATGGCCCCACCTGGCACACTCAAGGACACCTGCACACTCCTCAGGAGACCCTGCAAGGAACAGGCTGGAGCTTGGATTGGGCTGGGGCTGGGGCTAAGCTCCAGGCTGGGATTCATGCAGTAAAACACTCTTACTCAATGAGCAAGAGTTGTTAGTTTGTGAGCACCTTTTGGGTAAATCCTTGGCAGACTGGTCTCACAGATTGTGAGGTCATGCCTTCTCAGCCCAGACCTCCCTCCAACCCTGGTGCTGCCTGGAACTGCCTTCAGCATGGGTTATGGCTATGCTGGTCAAAGCCAGTGTGATTGCCAGCAAGCAGCAAGGCTTCTTCCCAAAAGGTCGCCTGTCCCACAGCATCACCAGGGTATGAGGGCCAGATAGGAGGGTTGTAACACTGAGGTACCCCCATCCACCCTTGGGATCTGGAGTGACTGCCATCCCTGGCTTTCTGGGAGCATCTACCAGGGGATTTAACAGCATGGGTTTGGTGCAAGTTTCAGGCACAAAAGGGGCTCAGTGAGAAGGACTTGGGAGGGATAGGGTATGAGATTCTAGCCCATCTTGGAATCCTTTAGCCTGTGGGCACGCCCCCAACTCAGCCACCTGCCTCTAGGTTTAGC
Organism: Perodicticus potto; assembly: GCA_963574655.1. NCBI lineage: Eukaryota > Metazoa > Chordata > Mammalia > Primates > Lorisidae > Perodicticus > Perodicticus potto. The sequence continues at coordinate 15,441 of CAUYRH010086055.1, forward strand.
TCCTGCAGGCCCACTGTTCAGGCAGACTCAGTTGCAACTGCTCTCTCCTGGGCTGTTCGCTGACAGGTGGCCCCTGTCCTGAGCAGTCTGGGCCCGTGCTTATTGGCATCTGCAGGGAGCAGGGCCTTGGCACTGACCACAGCCTGCCCTGGACTGGGTGGTCCTTACGCCACACAGGGGATGGAGCTGTGTGGAAAAGAATGAGAGATGAGAAAGAACACCTGAACCCTGCAAGAGTGACAAGGATCAAGGGAGGACACTGAGGGGGCTGTGCCCTGGCTAGGGAACATGGGAAGGAGAGGCCCCTGGGGACTCAGCCTCCCCTGGCTGATAGGACACTGAGCTGTGGTCAGTGTGGCTTTCCTGGCACCATGGCCTCATCCTCACAGACATGGGCCCCTCTGTACAGGGGTCCTTTGGAGTAGCTGCTAGGTCTGCTGCCTGGCCTCCACCTCCCAACACTCTGCTCTCCGGATGCCCTTCCTAAACTTCAGAAGCTTCCCATCCTTGACGTGGCTGCATGTGGGCCTTTGAAAGGCCTGGTCTTCCTCCCCTCAACCCTGCTTCCTGTTTGGCAAGCGCCCTGGGCAGGAAGGCCTGGAGGTAGGGGGGTGCATGAGACCCTTGAGGAGGCAGGGGCGCTGGACAAGGCTGCTCCCCTTTCAGGCAGTCAGACCTGAAGGGCTCCATGGGTGGGGAGTGACAGGTGAGGTGTAGGCTCCAGTGTTGCTAGGTGAGTGGGAAGATTAAGAGGATGGCTGAGGTGTCACAGGTGGCAGCTGGTCTAGGTCTCAGCCCTGTCCTTGAGCCCTGGGAAAGGCTCAAGTGCCTGCCCTTCCTTGTCCACTCCAGGGCTGATGGAGTTACTGCTGTCTCTTTCCTGTCTTTCCTCCCACCCACCGGGCAGTGGTCAGAGGCGATCTTGGAGTTCTACTGTGCCTATGGGTATATGTAGGGAGTGCCAGTCCCGAGGGCCATGCAGGAGGTCAGCTTTGCCTGACCCTGTGGACACACCAAGACCTTAGGAACAGAAGGGGCAGCTGGCCCTCAGCCTAGAGGCATGCTGGAGGTGGGCAGTCTGAGGAAACGACTGCCCTTTGAAGTCTCATTGGGCTTCCTGCCACTGCCTCTTAGGAAACAGATGGGGTCAGAATAACAGGAGGGAGGTGCTGCCGAATGAGTCCTTGAGAGTCCCCAGTGTCCATCCGGAGGCAGGACAGCCCTCCCTGCTGGCCTGCCCCAGCCAGGGCACCCTCCTCCAGCTGGACAGCGGGTGGCCAGAGACTCCTGGACTTGCAACCCTGCTCAGGGGTTCCTGCAGAGCTAGAAGAGGGCAGGACTAGGCACCTGTTTTCCCCTGAGCAGAGTCAAAAGGCTCAGTTTCTTGTCCCCCAATAAGTAAAAGTCCCTTTGGTTCCTTGAAACCAGAGAAGGGCCAGCCAAAGCATGGCTGCCACATGCCACCTCCTTCCCCTGTGTGCAGCCATCTAGGCTGAGACCAACCCCCGAGTGCCAGGACAAGGCTTATCTGACTTTGGATGACCAAAGGTAGAACTGCCACCTTCTTTCAGTCCTGCAGTTCTTAGGGAAGTCCGCTAGACAGGTCTGGGTTCCAATGCAGCTGAAGTGACACCTGGGTGAAGGGACAGTCTTGTCCCTTGATTTAGGTCTTCTCAGAGACCATATTGCCTGCTGTGGGGCTGTGGGACAGTGGTCCTTTAAGGGCCTCTGGCTACCACACCCCTTCTGGGGAACTTGGTTAGCACCCTCAGGGGGCTACTTTAAGAACTGGCCTGACCTGTGCTGCACCCCCTGCCCAGTCCTGGCCGTCCTGGGGCTGGGTGCATAGCCAAGCCTCCAGCCATAGTGCTAGTCCTCTCACCCAGCCTGTGCAATACATAAATTAGAGGACACCATGGCATTTGTCCCAGGGGTGTGAATGGTCTCGAGGGCTGTAAAGACTACCGAGTATTCAGGGAGCTCACCTGAGAAGGAAGGCACCCAGATGAGCAGAGCTGAGGTGGAGAGTCCTGAAAGTGTCCTGGAGTCACCTGGATCTAGCTGTGCTTGGAGCCACCCCTACCCTGTGAACTTGCAGCCCCAGGACCCCTAGTCCTCCCAATCTGCCCAGCCTGCTTTCTCAGTCACCTGGTATCTCAGTTCCAGATCATCCCCAGGCCCTGAGATTCTTATCTTCAATTATGCCGGTACCTAGCTGCAACCCAGAACCTTGACTCCTCCAGTCTTCTGAATTTTCCAGCCTTCAGAGCCTCCACTCAAGTCCCAGCAATTTGCTTCAGCACCAGTCCTGGTGGTAACTCTCAAGAACTGAAGACCAGGCCACCCCCAATTTGAACAGCCCAGGACCTGTGGTTGCAGTACACCACCAAGACTCTGACGGCTGACTTTGGCTGCCTGGTGGCTTAGTAGGCAGGGTGGGGAAGAAGACAGTGGCTTTTAATTCAGAAAAATAAAGAAATGTACTGTCCATGCCGAGGGTCCTGCAGCCAGGCCCCATGATAACACCTTGTGCATGAAGCCACCTGCTTGGAAGGATGGGCCTGGCCAGAGGAGTGTCCGCACTCAGCATGGTGATCCTCAAGCCTGGTGGAGGCCAAGCTGGCAAGTGTGCCCTTGACTTCCCCTGAGAGCGCCCCCTGAGGGCTTCATTCGGTGGCACAGCTGTGGAAGGTCCTGCTGCTGCTGCTTCCCTCTTGGCAGGGCTCCAGGTGTTCAGCCAGGGTCAGATGCCCTGGGAACAGGTCAAGGAAGAACCTTGCTCAGCAGCTGGACAGGAGGGCCCAGGAGAAGGATGGGCCATGGGGTGCTGCTGAGGGAATGGTTAACTCTCCCCTCAGTGAGGAAAGATGGACCAGTGGGGCATGTCCAGGGGCTGAGCTGTCCCCAGTGTGTCAAGGAAATGACAAGAGAGGGCTTGGGTCTCACCACCTTGGGCTGTCACAGACAGAGCCCACCTTGCGTCTGCTAAAATAAAAGAGTGGGGTGAGCCAGTGTAGCTGGGAAGCCCAAGGAAATGGGGGTCCTGGAGGTGACTGGGATGTGAAGAACATTTAAAGCTTTACATAAATTAAGCAGGCTTGGTGCCGGTAGAACAGTGGTTATGGGGCCAGCCACACACACCCAGGTTGGCGAGTTCGAACCTAGCCTGGGCCAGCTAAACAATAATGACAACTGCAACAACAACAAAAAAAAAAACTAGGCATTGTGGTGGGCACCTATAATCCCAGCTACTTGGGAGGCTGAGGCAAGAGAATCGCTTGAGTCCAAGAGTTTGAAGTTGCTGTGAGCTGTGATGTCAAGGTACTCTACTGAGGGCAACATAATGAAACTCTGTCTCAAAAAATAAAAGATAAAAAATAATTAAAAAAATAAAAAATAAAAAAAAGATAAATAAACTAAGTACATCCAGCAAAGAAGGAAAACTGTGCATTATGAATAGCACAGCCTTCCAAGTTGTATGATTTATAAGATTGGTGGCTGACATTGTCTTTGATTTATTTCACAACTATGTGGATAACTAAATAACAATGTAGGTCGGGCGTGGTGCCTTATCCTGTAATCCCAGCACTTGGAAGGCCGAGGTGGGTGGATTGCCTCAGCTCATAGATTTGAGACCAGCCTGAGCAAGAGTAAGACCCCCGTCTCTAATAGCTGTCGGGCGGTGCCTGTGGCTCAGTGAATAAGGCGCCGGCCTAATATACCAAGGGTTCAAACCCCACCCTAGCCAAACTGCAATGAAAAATAGCCGGGCATTGTGGCAGTAGTCCCAGCTACTCGGGAGGCTGAGGCAAGAGACTCACCTAAGCCTAAGAGCTGGAGGTTGCTATGACACCGCGACACTCTACCAAGGGCGACAAAGTAAGACTGTCTCAAAAAAAAAAAAAAAAAAGCCAGGGCAGCACCTGTGGCTCAAAGGAGTAGGGCGCCGGCCCCATATGCTGGAGGTGGTGGGTTCAAACCCAGCCCCAGCCAAAAACAGCACCAAAAAAAAAAATAAAATAAAATAAATAGCCAGGTGGTGTGGCGGGTGCCTGTAGTCCCAGCTACTTGGGAGGCAGAGGCAAGAGAATCGCTTAAACCCAAGAGTTTGAGGTTGCTGTGAGCTGTGATGCCAAGGCACTCTACCAAGGGTGACAGTTTGAGACTCTGTCTCAAAAAAAAAAAAAAAAAGCTGGCTGTGTGGTGGGCACCTGTAGTCCCAGCTACTTGGGAGACTGAGGCAAGAGGGTCGCTTGAACCCAAGAGTTTGAGGTTGCTGACAGCTAAGACACCATGGCACTCTACCAAGGGTGATAAAGTGAGACTCTGTCTCAAAAAAAAATAAAAAGGGCGGCGCCTGTGGCTCATCAAGTAGGGCACCGGCCCCATATACCGAAGGTGGCGGGTTCAAACCCGGCCTCGGCCAAACTGCAAAAACAGAAAAATAGCCAGGCATTGTGGCGGACGCCTGTAGTCCCAGCTACTTGGGAGGCTGAGGCAAGAGAATCGCGTAAGCCCAGGAGTTGGAGGTTGATGTGAGCTGTGCGACGCCATAGCACTCTACCGAGGGCGATAAAGTGAGACTCTGTCTCTACTACAAAAAAAAAAAAAATGCAAATTATTATTTGCTGTAGCCCTAAAATTAAATTCTGTCCCCTAGAGTGAATTCAGTTGATTTCACTCTGCCAGTGCCGGGAAAAACCAGTTTTATTAATTAAAATTGAATTAATTTTACTCCACTGGGACTTTAATGTCAATATTCATTTATTCCAAATAGATTGGCGATTCTCTGACTTCTCATTAGTTTTTTGTTTGTGTGTTTGTTTGTTTTGAGACAGAGTCTCACTTTGTCACCCTCGGTAGAGTGCTAAGGTGTCATAGCTCACAACAACCTCAAACTCTTGGGTTCAAGCGATCCTTCTTCCTCAGACTCCCAAGTAGCTGGAACTACAGATGCCCACCACTATACCCAGCTTGTTTTTCTATTTTTATTTTTATTCATTCATTCATTCATTCATTTATTTTTGAGACAGAATCTCACTATGTCACCCTTGGTAGAGTGCCGTGGCATCACAGCTCACAGCAACCTCAAATTCTTGGGCTTAAGCGATTCTCTTGCCTCAGCCTCCCAAGTAGCTGAGACTACAGGCACCTACCACAATACCTGGCTATTTTTGTGTTGCAGTTGTCACTGTTTAGCAGGCCCAGGCTAGGTTCGAGCCTTCCAGCCTTGGTGTATGTGGCAGGCAGTGCCCTCACCCCTGAGCTATGAGTGCCGAGCCATTATTTTTCTATTTTTAGTAGAGATGGAGTCTCCCTTTTGCTCAGACTGGTCTTGAACTCCTAAGCTCAAGGGATCCTCCTGTCTCCATCTCCAAAGAGTGCTGGGATTACAGGTGTAAAGCCAGCGCCTAAAGATGGGATCTTGTTGTGCTGTCCAGACTGGTCTCAAACTCCTGGCCTCAAGAGATCCTCCTGTCTCTGCCTCCCAGAGTTCTGGCATTACAGGAGCCAAACACTGCATCTGGGAGGAAAGATAAAAAACAGTCAACAGGCTCGGCGCCTGTGGCTCAGCGGGCTAAGGCACCAGCCACGTACACCTGAGCTAGCGGGTTCGAATCCAGCCTTGGCCCGCCAAACAACAATGCCAGCTGCAACCAAAAAATGGCTGGGCGTTGTGGTGGGAGCCTGTAGTCCCAGCTACTTGGGAGGCAGAGGCAAAAGACTCACTTGAGCCCAGGAATTGGAGGTTGCTGTGAGCTGTGATGCCATGGCACTCTATCCAGGGTGACAGCTTGAGGCTCTGTCTCAAAACAAACAAACAAACAAACAAACAAACAAAACAGTCAACAAACCTTTATTTTACTAATGAAGGAAAAAGTGAAAAGATTGAAATTACTAAAATCAGGAGTAAAAGAAGAGACATCACTACTGACCTCATTGAAAGAAGCAGACTTTCTGGGAATTTAATATCAACATTCATTTATTATAATTGAAATATTGTAAACAATTATATGCCAGGCTGCGCACAGTGGCTCATGCCTGTAATCTCAGCACTCTGGGAGACTGAGGTGGGTGGATCACTTGAGCTCAAGAGTTTGAGACCAGCCTGAGCAAGAGCAAGAGCAACACCCTGTCTCTACTGAAAATAGAAAAAAACTAGTCGTGGGTGGCGCCTGTGTGGCTTAGCGAGTAGGGCACCAGCCCCATATACCAAAGGTGGCAGGTTCAAACCTGGCCTCAGCCGAACTGCAAAACAGAAAAATAGCCGGGCGTTGTGGTGGGTGCCTGTAGTCCCAGCTACTTGGGAGGCTGAGGCAAGAGAATCGCCTAAACCCAGGAGTTGGAGGTTTCTGTGAGCTATGTGATGCCACAGCACTCTACCGAGGGCAATAAAGTGAGACTCTGTCTCTACAAAAAAAAAAAAAAAGAAAAAAGAAAAGAAAAAACTAGTAGATTGATATGGTAGGTACCTGTAGTTGCAGCTACTCAGGAGGCTGAGTCAAGAGGATTGTTCAAGCCTAGGAGATTGCTGTGAGATATGATGCCACAGCACTCTACCCATGGCACAAAGTAAGACTATGTCCCCCAAAAAAGAAAAGTTGTATGGGATGGCACCTGTGACTCAAAGGAGTAGGGCACCGACCCCATATGCCGGAGGTGGCAGGTTCAAACCCAGCACCGGCCAAAACCCACAGTGGGCGTGGGGGAGTTGTATGGGGCGGCGCCTATGGCTCAGCAAGTAGGGCGCCTGCCCCATATACCAAGGGTGGCGGGTTCAAACCCCAGCCGAATGGCAAAAAACCCCAAAAAATAGCTGGGCGTTGTGGTGGGCGCCTGTAGTCCCAGCTACTCGGGAGGCTGAGGCAAGACAATAGCTTAAGACCAGGATTTGTAGGTTGCTATGAGGTGTGTGACGCCACGGCACTCTACCGAAGGCAATAAAGTGAGACTCTGTCTCTACAAAAAAAAAAAAAAAAAAAAAAGTTGTATGCCAAAAAATTGGATAACTTCCAAGAAATAAACAACTTCTTAGAACCACAAAAACTGCTAGAACTGACTCAAGAAAAAATAGGAAATGGGCGGTGCCTGTGGCTCAAGGAGTAGGGTGCCAGCCCCATATACCGGAGGTGGCGGGTTCAAACCCAGCCCTGGCCAAAAACTGCAACAAAAAATAAATAAATAAATAAAATAAAAATTAAAAAATTAAAGTAAATAAAAAAAATGAGAAATAGGAAACATGAATAAATCTATAACAAGTGAAGAAATTGAGTTAGTTAATTTAAAATTTCCCACAAAGAATAAAAGCTTTTATGACATCATTGATAAATACTTCATTGGTAAATCGAACATTTAAAAAAGAATTAAGCCATCCTTCATAAACTCTTCCAAAAAGTAGAAGAGTAGAGAACACTTCCCAATGCATTCTGTGAAGCCGTATTACCCTCTTATCAAAACCACACAAAGATGTCACAGGACCTGAAAACTGCAGACCAATATCCCTTACTTATAGAGATGTAAGGTTTTCTTTTTCTTTTTGCCCTCAGTGGAGTGCTGTGGCATCATAGTTCACAGTAACCTCAAACTCTTGGGCTCAAGTGATTCTCTTGCCTCAGCCTCCAATTAACTGGGACTACAGGTGCCCCTCACATCACCTGGCTATTTGTAGAGAATCTCAGTCTGGCTTAAGCTGGTCTCGAACTGGTGAGCTCAGGCAATCCACTTGCCTCAGCATCCCAGAGTGCTAGGATTCATTACAGGCGTGAGCTACCATGTCTGGCCTGTTATTAGCATTTTGTTGAAAATACTTACCTCTCAAGGTGGGGTGGCTCACAGCTGTAATCCTAGCACTCTGGGAGGCTGAGGCAGGTGTATTGCTTAAGCTCACCAGTTCAAGACCAACCTGAGCAAAAGCGAGACCCTGTTTCTACTAAAATAGAAAAACTGAGGCAGGAGGATCACATGAGCCCGAGTTTGAGATTGCTGTGAGCTATGATGCTATAGCGCTCTACTCAGGGTGACAGCCTGAGACTCTGTCTCCAAAAAAAAAAAGGCTGGGTGCCCGTAGATCAGTGAGTAGTGCGCCGGCCACATACACTGAAGGTGGCGGGTTGGAGCTGGCCGGGGCCTGCTAAACAATGACAACTACAACCAAAAAATAGCCAGGTGTTGTGACGGGCACCTGTAATCCCAGCTACTTGGGAGGCTGAGGCAAGAGAATCGCCTAAGCCCAAGAGTTGCTGTGAGCTGTGATGTCACCGAACTCTACGGAGTGCAACAAAGTGAGACTCTGTCTTAAAAAATAAAAAGTGCTAGGGGGCGGCGCCTGTGGCTCAGTGAGTAGGGCAGCTGCCCCATATACCGAAAGTGGTGGGTTCAAACCCGGCCTCAGGCAAACCACAACAAAAAATAGCCAGGTGTTGTGGCGGGCACCTGTGGTCCCAGCTACTCAAGAGGCTGAGGCAAGACAATCGCCTAAGCTCAGGAATTGGAGGTTGCTATGAGCTGTAACGCCAAAAATAAAATAAAATAAAACCTTTAAAAAAAAAAAAGTGCTGGCTCGGCACCTGTAGCTCAAGCAGCTAAGGCACCAGCCACATACACCTGAGCTGGTGGGTTTGAATCCAGACCGGGCCCGCCAAACAACAATGACGGTTGCAACCAAAAAATAGCCGGGCATTGTGGCAGGCGCCTATGGTCCCAGCTACTTGGGAGGCAGAGGCAGGAAAATCGCTTAAGCCCAAGAGTTGGAGGTTGCAGTGAGCTGTGATGCCATGGCACTCTACCCAGGGCAAAGGCTTGAGGCTCTGTCTCAAAACAAATAAAATAAAATAAAATAAAATAAAATAAACTGTACTGGGCGGCACCCGTGGCTCAGTGTTGGTAAGGCGCCAAAACAATATACTAAGGGAAGCGGGTTCAAACCCAGCCCTGGTGGAACTGCAACAACAACAAAAAAAAAGCCAGGCGTTGTGGCAGGCGCCAGTAGTCCCAGCTACTCGGAAGGCTGAGACAAGAGAATGGCTTAAGCCCAGGAGTTGGAGGTTGCTGTGAGCTGTGTGATGCCACAGCACTCTACCAAGGGCCATAAAGTGAGACTCTGTCTCTACAAAAAAAAAAAAAAAAAAAAAAAAAGTGCTAATAATGGCGGGGTGCAGTGGCTCACGATTGTAATCCCAGAACTCTTGGAGGTTGAGTCAATTGCCTGAGCTCAGGAGTGAGAGACCAACCTGAGCCAGTGCGAGACTTCGTCTCTAAAAATAGCCAGGCACTGTGGTGGGCGCCTGTAGTTCCAGCTACTTGAGAGGCTGAGGCAAGAGAATCGCAAAAAAAGCTAACAAATTTAAAGCAGTAGGATATAAAAAGGAGTATATATTCTGAACAAGTAGAATTTATCTCAGAAATGTGATTAGTTTAAGATATAAAAATCAATAATACAATACACTATATTAATAAAGGACAAAAATTGCATGGTATCTCAATGGACTCAGAAAAAGAATTTCATGGGGTGGTGCCTGTGGCTCAGTGAGTAGTGTGCTGGCCCCATATACCCAGGGTGGCGAGTTCAAACCCAGCCCTGGCCAAACTGCAACAACAACAAAATAAATAAATAAATAAATAAATAAATAAATAAATAA